>CM024246.1:34513035-34637309 GCA_013421045.1 Propylea japonica
GACCTGCAAAAAAGATATATTAATTACTATTTAGTGATCAAGAAGTAAAAATTACTTATTTTTATTTTCGAGTTTTCTATCGATTACATTTTATGAGAAGCAGGCAGAATTCAAATCATTATTTCACAGTTTTCGCATAATAATAATTGTTAATTATTCTTACATTTCCCTTGCCAATTATGAACATCAATGTAGTTATCTTAGGAAACCATTTAATCTCTCAGTCTCTCAGTAAAACCATGAATGGTATAATGCACAGACAAAAAATCAGATGTGGTGCTACAATAGTTCATAATATCATTTACCTTAGATCCAGATATATTTTCTCATAAGTAGCTTCTCTAATTTTGAAACATTCAGTAAATTATCAACAATCCAAATCCATTCATTTAATTTCATTGTTCAATTTCAAATAAACCTTTTCGGACCTGCAAAAAATATCAATAATTGTAACAATGAATAGGTGAGTCTTCAAACATCCACTCTCTTGTTGAAATGTATGGTAGAATTGATTAGAGCAACCCTTGTGTACAATGTCTACTCTATATAGTATTCACTTTGAAGAGAAGAGTTTCGAGCCTCCTGGATGCTGTAGTCAGTTGTGTGTGCGCAGCAAATGGCAAGCCGTATTTTGAGCTTTGAGTTACTCAGGAGCACGAAACTTTTCAAAACGAATAGGCTATATATGGAACTATTGTGGGGAACCCATTGATATTAAAGTTAAAGATATAGAGAAAACCTCAATGAAATGTAGCATTATCATCAAAAAAAAATTAATGAAATAAATCGGTCTCTGTTCATCCGATCAGAATGATTAATACCTCATTTTTTAGGTAAATTGATTCTCACAAAAGCCCTATTGACCACTTTTTCCATAACCCACCGTTTGAAAATATATCGAATAAACTTGAAAGGAGATGGGAAAATGATTTTTTCATTTATTAATGAAAATGAATCGGTCTCTGTTCATCTGATCAGAATGATTGATACCTCATTTTTTAGGTGAATTGATTCTCTATAAAAGCCCTATTGACCACTTTTTTCCATAACCCACCGTTTTGAAAATATATCGAATAAACTTGAAAGGAGATGGAAAATGATATTTTTTCATTTATTAATGAAAATAAATCGGTCTCTGTTCATCTGATCAGAATGATTGTTACCTCATTTGATGGATAAATTGATTCCCTACAAAAGCCCTATTGACCACTTTTCTCCATAACCTACCGTTTTGAAAATATATCGAATAAACTTGGGAGGAGATAGAAAATGACATTTTTTCATCTATTAATGAAAATAATTCGGTCTCTGTTCATCCGATCAGAATAATTAAAACGTCAATTTCTAGGTAAATTAATTCTCTACGAACGCCCTATTGACCAAATTTTTCCATAACCTACCGTTTTGAAAATATATCGAATAAACTTGGGAGGAGATGGAAAAATGACATTTTTTCATCTATTATTGAAAATAAATCGGTCTCTGTTCATCCGATCAGAATGATTAATACCTCATTTTATAGGTTAATTAATTCTCTACAAACGCCCTATTGACCACTTTTTTCCATAACCCACCGTTTCGAAAATATATCGAATAAACTTGGGAGGAGATGGAAAAATGACATTTTTTCATCTATTAATGAAAATAAATCGGTCTCTGTTCATCTGATCAGAATGATTAATACCTCATTTTTTAGGTAAATTGATTCTCTACAAAATGTTACGAGATGTTACGGAATGTTACGACCTGTTATGGAATGTTATGACCTGTTACGGGATGGTACGTCATGTTACGAATTGTTACGTCATGTTACGAGATGTTACGACTTTTTTACGGTATGTTACGAGATGTTACGAAATGATACGAGTTGTGAAGACATGTTACGGAAAATTACGACCTGTAACGGGATTTTACGAGATTTTAGGATTTTTTACGGTATATTATACGAGATGTAACAGAATGTTACGAAATATTAAGGCATGTTTCGATAGGTTACAGCATGTTACAAAATGTTACGAGATATTACGAGATGTCACGTTATGTAACGGCATGTTACGATAGGTATGTAAAGGGATGTGACGTCATGTTACGAGTTTTTATGGAATGTTACGACTTTTTACGGTATGTTACGAGATGTTACGGAACGTAACGACCTGTTACCAGTTGTTACGGTATGTTACGAGATGTTGGGCATATTACGATTTCGTACGAGGTCATCGACTTGTCGTGGTGTACAGGCTCAAGTAATCAGAAGTATTTCCGATGAAAAAAAACTAAGAATGACCAAAACACATGGAATAAATACAGCTGAACTAACCCCTCGAACCCGATGATAAATACCTCATTTTATAAGTAAATTAATTCTCTACAAACGCTCTATTGACCACTTTTTTCCATAACCCACCGTTTCGAAAATATATCGAATAAACTTGGGAGGAGATGGAAAAATGACACTTTTTCATCTATTAATGAAAATAAATTGGTCTCTGTTCATCCGATCAGAATGATTAATACCTCATTTTATAGGTAAATTAGTTCTCTACAAACGCCCTATTGACCACTTTTTTCCATAACCCACCGTTTCGAAAGTATATCGAATAAACTTGGGAGGATGGAGAGGAAAATGATATTTTTTCATCTATTAATGTGAAATAAATCGGTCTTCTGTTCATCTGATCAGAATGATTAATACCTCATTTTTTAGGTAATTGATTCCCTACAAAATGTTACGGGATGTTACGGAATGTTACGACCTGTTACGGAATGTTATGACCTGTTACGGGATGGTACGTCATGCTACGATTTGTTACGTCATGTTACGAGATATTACGATTTTTACGGTATGTTACGAGATGTTACGAAATGATACGAGTTGTGAAGACATGTTACGGAAAATTACGACCTGTAACGGGATTTTACGAGATTTCACATTTTTAAGGTATTTATACGAGATGTAACTGAATGTTACGAAATGTTAAGGCATGTTTCGATAGGTTACAGCATGTTACAAAATGTTACGAGATGTTACGAGATGTCACGTTATGTAACGGCATGTTACGATATGTAAAGGGATGTGACGTCATGTTACGAATTTTTAAGGAATGTTACGACTTTTTACGGTATGTTACGAGATGTTACATATTGTGACGACCTGTTACGAAATGTTACGGTATGTTACGAGATGTTCTGCATATTACGATTTCGTACGAGGTCATCACCTTGTCGTGGTGTACAGGCTCAAGTAATCAGAAGTAATTCCGATGAAAAAAAACTAAGAATGACCAAAACACATGGAGTAACTACAGCTAAACTGACCCCTCGAACCCGAATGAGAATCGAGACAGACCCAGTGAGCAACGTTAATACTCCATACAATCCCAACCCACTCCCAACCAATCCTCTCGGGCAGTTGTATGAAGCAACTATGGTTTTACTGGCCCCTCGAACCTGAATACGTATCGAGGCAGACCCAGTGAGCACGTTAGTACTCTATACAATCCAACCCACTCCTTACCAATCATCTCTGGCCAATATGAAGTAACTATGGTTTTACTGGCCCCACGATTCTGAATACGAATCGACGCATACCCAATGAGCTACGTTAGTATTCCATACAATCCAAACCCCTCCTTACCAATCCATCTCTGGCCAATATGAAGAAGTATATTTTGTGCCCCTCGGCCCCTCGAACCTGACACGGATCAGGCAGACCCAGTGAGCAATATTAGTACTGCATATAACCCAACCCACCCCTTATCAATCCCTCTCGGTCTAAAGTATTGAGTAACTATGGTAACTGGCCCCTCGAACCCGAATACGGATCGAGGCAGACCCAGTGAGCAACGTTAATACTCCATACAATCCAACCCACTCCCAACCAATCCTCTCGGGCAGTTTGTATGAAGAGCAACTAGGGTTTTACTGGCCCCTCGAACCTGAATACGGATCGAGGCAGACCCAGTGAGCAACGTTAGTACTATATCAATCCAACCCACTCCTTACCAATCCATCTCTGGCCAATATGAAGTAACTATGGTTTTACTGGCCCCTCCATTCTGAATACGGATCGAGGCAGATCCTGTGTGAGTAACGTTAGTACTCCAGTCCCAACCCACTCCTTACCTATAATCCCTCTCGGGTACTGATTGATAATGAAATTAAGATCTGAACTTGAATAATCCAGCGGAGTCTGTGAGATAACATGCACAAACTTTCCATTATTTCACATAGGAATGACAATTCGTGAAGTAGAAAAAAGATTCAATAAACACAAAAGAAATCAACCTCATTCGCTTCTCCACACCATTTTAACGATACCTCATATCACAATTGACAATCTGAAAATACTTCAGAAAAAAAATAACTACTTTAAAATAATACTACTCGAACAACTAGAAATCTTAAGCACCAATTCTCACTTAATATATATAATATGGAAGTCAATAGTAAGAACATTTTCAAACTCGCAGATTCTTGAAAACCAACAATAAGTATTGACTCTCATAATTTCAACTTGAAAAATTCAATAAGGAAAGCCTCAGTAGTAAACTAGTAAGTTGAATTTTCACACAATCAATTGCAGCAAAAAATGATGAATCGCACTACCTGATTTGCCACATATAAAGGTAAAAATTGATAAAATCAAATGGTATTGTAATTTCGAACAAATCTACTGAGGAAACTATGAAATTGAATATTTAAAACGTTCCGTTTTGAAGGAACTGACTGACTACTCAGTAAAGTGTGAAATCGATTTAATTTTATCTACCGAAGAAATGAAATGAGATTCTGAAAACTAGAATGAGAATAAACGAACAAAGTGAATTATGAATCTCCCACTTCACGGATTCTGAATGAGCTTGATATGCTAGTTTTCGAAATTACCATAGGTTTGAACATTTACTACAGAGTAGTTCGAATATCTGAAATATCTCAAAAATTTATTTTTATAGATTCGCAATTTTGCATCAGTTTATTCTTCTTTGAGGCATAATAAAAAGACTTGATTAAATCAATTTTTATATATGAAATATATATATTGTCTGATGTATTTCCATTAAATCCATTAAATTGAACTAGAAATGAAAGCATGAGAATGAATTTTTACACAATCAATCGCAGCACAAGAATGATGATCGCACAACCTGATCTGCCACATAGAAGGTAAAAATTGATAAAATGAAATAGTATTAAGGCAACAATGTATCACCTGAACAAATCTATTGAGGAACTATGAAATAGAATGACTGAGATACAGATCAAGAGGACCCGAACTACTAAGTAACGTAATGTGGTATAGGTTTCAAACAATGAAGAATAAGGTGTTCAAAGCTTATAAGCTAAGTGTTCTCTATAGAGAACACTTTATCTTTGGTATTCGAGAGATTCATACTTCACTTTGTTAGGTTTTTCACTTTTTTGTACCCAGAAATATATATATTACGAAATTTGTTGAGTAGTAAGATGAAGTTAATCGATTTCACACTGTACTGTGTAGTTCAGTCAGTTTCTTCAAAACTGAATATTTCGAATATTAAGTTTAGTTCCTCAATAGATTTGTTGCATCAATTCCAATTGATTTATCAATTTTACTTTCTATGTGGCAGATCAGGTAGTAGTACGATTCACCATTCTTTTGTTTGCAATCGATTGTGTAAAAATTCATTCCATGCTTTCATTTCTGAGTCAAGATGAAGGCTTTATTTAATCAATTCTCATCTTTCTTTGCGGCAGATCACCAGATCATCAGACTATATTTCATAGATTAATATTGATTTAATCAAACCTTTTTATCTGCCTCATAGAAGAATAAAAACTGATGAAATTTAATTGGAAATTAAACATGAGATCACATGGTGTACAAACCAATCAATTGCAACTTTAAAATTAATTTTTGAGATATTAAAGGTCAGTAAAATTCGAACTAGTAGTAGTAACTGTTCAAACCTATGGTAAATTCGAAAAACTAACATATCAAGCTCATTCAGAATCTGTGAATTAAGGATAGTGGCAGATCAGGTTGTGCGATTCATCATTTTTCTGTTGCAATTGATTTTGTAAAAATTCATTCTCATGCTTTCATTTCTAATTCAATTTAATGGATTTAATGGAAATACATCAGACATATATATTTCATAGATAAAAATCGATTTAATCAAGTCTTTTATCTGCCTCAAAGAAGAATAAGAACTGATGCAATTAATTAGAAATGAAAGCATGAGATCACATGTATGTACTAACCAATCAATTGCGAATCTATAAAAAATAAATTTTTGAGATATTCAGATATTCGAAATACTCTGTAGTAAATGTTCAAACCTATGGTAATTTCGAAAACTAGCATATCAAGCTCATTAAGTATCCGTGAAGTTTGGGAATTCATAATTCACTTTGTACGTTTATTCTCATTCTAGTTTTCAGAATCTCATTTCTTCGGTAGATAAAATTATATCGATTTCACACTGTACTGGGTAGTTCAGTCAGTTCCTTCAAAACGGAACGTTTTAAATATTAAATTTCATAGTTCCTCAGTGGATTTGTTCGGAAGATAACATACCATTTGATTTTATCAATTTTTACCTTTATATGTGGCAGATCAGGCAGTGCGATTCATCAATCTTTTGCTACAATTGATTGTGTAAAAATTCAACTTACTAGTTTACTACTTAGGCTTTCCTTATTGAATTTTTCAAGATGAAAGATTATGAGACTCAATATATAAATATTGAGTGTTGGTTTTCAAGAATCTACGAGTTTGAAGATGTTGACTTCCATATTATATATATATTAAGTGAGAATTGGTGCTTAAGATTTCTAGTTGTTCGAGTAGTATTACTTTAAAGTAGTTATTTTTTTTCTGAAGTATTTTCAGATTGTCAATTGTGATATGAGGTATCGTTAAAATGTGTGGCAGAAGCGAATGGGGTTGATTTCTTTTGTATTTATTGTTTCTTTTTCTACTTCACGAATTGTCATTCCTATGTGAAATAATGGAAAGTTTGTGCATGTTATCTCATAAACTCCGCTTGATTATTCAAGTTTAGATCTTAATTTCATTATCAATCAGTACCCGAGAGGAATTGGTAAGGAGTGGGTTGGAACTGTATGGAGTACTAACAGTTTTCACAGGGTCTGCCTCGATCCGTATTCAGAATGGAGGGGCCGGTAAAACCATAGTTACTTCATATTGGCCAGAGATGGATTGGTAAGGAGTGGGTTTGGATTGCATAGAGTACTAACGTTGCTCACTGGGTCTGCCTCGATCCGTATTCAGGTTCGATGGGCCAGTAAAACCATAGTTGCTTCATACAACTGCCCGAGAGGATTGGTTGGGAGTGGGTTGGGATTGTATGGAGTATTAACGTTGCTCACTGGGTCTGCCTCGATCCGTATTCGGGTTCGAGGGGCCAGTAAACCATAATTACTCAATACATTAGACCGAGAGGGATTGATAGGGGGTGGGTTGGGTTACATGCAGTACTAATATTGCTCACTGGGTCTGCCTTGATCCGTGTTCAGGTTCGAGGGGCCAGTCAAATCATACTTACTTCATATTGGCCAGAGATGGATTGGTAAAGAGTGGGTATGGATTGTACGGAATACTTACGTTGCTCACTGGGTCTGCCTCGATCCGTATTCAGAATCGGGGGGCCAGTAAAACCATAGTTACTTCATATTGGCCAGAGATGGATTGGTAAGGAGTGGGTTTGGATTGTATGGAGTACTAACGTTGCTCACTGGATCTGCCTCGATCCGTATTCAGGTTCGAGGGACCAGTAAAACCATAGTTGCTTCATACAACTGCCTGAGAGGATTGGTTGGGAGTGGGTTGGGTTTGTATGGAGTATTAGCGTTGCTCACTGGGTCTGCCTCGATTCTCATTCGGGTTCGAGGAATCAGTTTAGCTGTAGTTACTCCATGTGTTTTGGTCATTCTTAGTTTTTTTTCATCGGAATTACTTCTGATTACTTGAGCCTGTACATCACGACAAGGTGATGACCTCGTACGAAATAGTAATATGCCCAACATCTCGTAACATACCGTAACAACTCGTAACATGTCGTTATATTCAGTAACATCTCGTAACATACCGTAAAAGTGCTTAAGATTTCTAGTTGTTCGAGTAGTATTATTTTAAAGCAGTTATTTTTTTTTCTGAAGTATTTTCAGATTGTCAATTGTGATATAAGGTATCGTCAAAATGCGTGGCAGAAGCGAATGGGGTTGATTTCTTTTGTGTTTATTGAATCTTTTTTCTACTTCACGAATGGTCATTCCTATGTGAAAAAATATGAAGTTTGTGCATGTTATCTCATTGACTCCGCTGGATTATTCAAGTTTAGATTTCAATTTCATTATCAATCAGTACCCGAGAGGGATTGGTAAGAAGTGGGTTGGGATAGTATGGAGTACTAACGTTACTCACAGGGTCTGCCTCGATCCGTCTTCCGGTTTGAGGGGCCAGTAAAACCCTAGTTACTTCTGCTAGGAAAGGAGTTGTTAGGAGTGGGTTGGGTTGGAGTATAGAGTACTAGCGTTCTCACTGGGTCGCCTCAATCCGTATTCTGGTTCGAGGGGCCAGTAAAACCTTAGGTACATCGTATATTAACCCGATGGATTGGTAAGGAGTGGGTTGGGATTGTATGGAGTACTAACGTTACTCACTGGGGTCTGCCTCGATCCGTCTTCCGGTTTAGGGGGCCAGTAAAACCCTAGTTACTTCATACTTCTGCTAGGAAAGAATTTGTTAGGAGTGGGTTGGATTATATGGAGTACTAACGTTGCTCACTAGGTCTGCCTCGATTCTCTTTCGGGTTCGAGGGCCAGTTAAGCCATAGTTACTCCACATCTTCTTTGGCCTGGTCGTACGATGTGCTAATTTGCTCATTGGGTCTACCCCGAGTCCGTTTCGGGTACGAGAGGCGAGTGAAATCATAGTTACTTCATACATTAGCCTGAGAAGGATTGTTAAGGAGTGGGTTGTGTTATAAGCAGTACTAATATTGCTCACTGGTCTGCCTTGATCCGTATTCGGGTTCGAGGGGCCAGTAAACCATAGTTACTCAATACAGTAGACCGAGAGGGATTGATAAGGGGTGGGTTGGGTTATATGCAGTACTAACATTGCTCACTGGGTCTGCCTTGATCCGTGTTCGGGTTCGAGGGGCCAGTAAAATTATACTTACTTCATATTGGCCAGAGATGGATTGGTAAGGAGTGGGTTTGGATTGTATGGAATATTTACGTTGCTCACTGGGTCTGCCTCGATCCGTATTCGGGTTCGAGGAGCCAGTAAACCATAGTTACTCAATACTTCAGACCGAGAGGGATTGATAAGGGGTGGGTTGGGTTATATGCAGTACTTATATTGCTCACTGTGTCTGCCTTGATCCGTGTTCGGGTTCGAGGGGCCAGTAAAATTATACTTACTTCATATTGGCCAGAAATGGATTGGTAAGGAGTGGGTTTGGATTGTATGGAATACTTACGTTACTCACTGGGTCTGCCTCGATCCGTATTCAGAATCGAGGGGCCAGTAAAACCATAGTTACTTCATATTGGCCAGAGATGGATTGGTAAGGAGTGGTTTGGATTGTATAGAGTACTAACGTTGCTCACTGGGTCTGCCTCGATCCGTTCGAGAGGCCAATAAAACCATAGTTGCTTCATACAACTGCCCGAGAGGATTGGTTGGGAGTGGGTTGGTATTGTATGGAGTATTAACGTTGCTCACTGGGTCTGCCTCGATTCTCATTCGGATTCGAGGGGTCAGTTTAGCTGTAGTTACTCCATGTGTTTTGGCCATTCTTAATTTTTTTCATCGGAATTACTTCTGATTACTTGAGCCTGTACACCACGACAAGGTGATGACCTCGTACGAAATCGTAATATGCCCAACATCTCGTAACATACCGTAACAACTCGTAACAGGTCGTTACATTCCGTAACATCTCGTAACATACCGTGAAAAGTCGTAACATTCCATAAAAATTCGTAACATGACGTCACATCCCTTTACATATCGTAACATGCCGTTACATAACGTGACATCTCGTAACATCTCGTAACATTTTGTAACATGCTGTGACCTATCGAAACATACCTCAACATTTCGTAACATTCCGTTACATCTCGTATAATATACCGTAAAAAATCGTGAAACCTCGTAAAATCCCGTTACAGGTCGTAATTTTCCGTAACATAACTTCACATCTCGTTTCATTTCGTAACATCTCGTAACATACCGTAAAAAGTCGTAACATCTCGTAACATGACGTAATAAATCGTAACATGACGTACCATCCCGTAACAGGTCATAACATTCCGTAACAGGTCGTAACATTCCGTAACATCCCGTAACATTCTGTAGAGAATCAATTTACCTAAAAAATGATTAATCATTCTGATCAGATGAACAGAGACCGATTTATTCTCATTAATAGATGAAAAAATATCATTTTCCATCTCCTCCGAAGTTTATTCGATATATTTTCGAAACGGTGGGTTATGGAAAAAAGTGATCAATAGGGTGTTTGTAGAGAACTGATTTACCTATAAAATGAGGTATTAATCATTCTGATCGGATAAACAGAGACCGATTTATTTTCGATAATATATGAAAAAATGTCATTTATCCATCTCCTCTCAAGTTTATTCGATACGAGGTCATCACCTTGTCGTGGTGTACAGGCTCAAGTAATCAGAAGTAATTCCGATGAAAAAAAAACTAAGAATGGCCAAAACACATGTAGTAACTACAAAGAAACTGACCCCTCGAACCCGAATGAGAATCGAGGCAGACCCAGTGAGCAACGTTAATACTCCATACAATCCCAACCCACTTCCAACCAATTCTCTCGGGCAGTTGTATGAAGCAACTATGGTTTTATTGGCCCTTCGAATCTGAATACGGATCGAGGCAGACCCAGTGACCAACGTAAGTATTCCATACAATCCAAGCCCACACCTTACCAATCTATCTCTGGCCAATATGAAGTAAGTATAATTTGACTGGCCCCTCGAACCCGAACACGGGTCAAGGCAGACCCAGTGAGCAAACTAGTACTGCATATAACCCAACCCACCCCTTATCAATCCCTCTCGGTCTAATGTATTGAGTACCTATGGTTTACTGGCCCCTCGAACCCGAATACGGATCGAGGCAGACCCAGTGAGCAACGTTAATACTCCATACAATCCCAACCCAC
Organism: Propylea japonica; assembly: GCA_013421045.1. Taxonomy (NCBI): domain Eukaryota; kingdom Metazoa; phylum Arthropoda; class Insecta; order Coleoptera; family Coccinellidae; genus Propylea; species Propylea japonica. Next base: position 34,524,243 of record CM024246.1, read on the forward strand.
TCCCAACCAATCCTCTCGGGCAGTTGTATGAAGCAACTATGGTTTTACTGGCCCCTCGAACCTGAATACGGATCGAGGCAGACCCAGTGAGCAACGTTAGTGTTCTATACAATCCAAACCCACTCCTTACCAATCCATCTCTGGCCAATATGAAGTAACTATGGTTTTACTGGCCCCTCCATTCTGAATACGGATCGAAGCAGACCCTGTGAGTAACGTTAGTACTCCATACAGTCCCAACCCACTCCTTTCCAATCCCTCTCGGGTACTGATTGATAATGAAATTAAGATCTTAACTTGAATAATCCAGCGGAGTCTATGAGATAACATGCACAAACTTCCCATTATTTCACATAGGAATGACAATTCGTGAAGTAGAAAAAAGATTCAATAAACACAAAAGAAATCAACCCCATTGGCTTCTGCCACGATACCTCATATCACAATTGACAATCTGAAAATACTTCAGAAAAAAAATAACTACTTTGAAATAACACTTCTCGAACAACTAGAAATCTTAAGCACCAATTCTCACTTAATATATATATAATATGGAAGTCAATAGTAGGAACATTTTCAAACTCGTAGATTATTGAAAACCGACAATAATGAATATTGAGTCTCATAATCTTTCATCTTGAAAAATTCAATAAGGAAAGCCTAAGTAGTAAACTAGTAAGTTGAATTTTCACACAATCAATTGCAGCAAAAGAATGATGAATCGCAATACCTGATCTGCCACATATAAAGGTAAAAATTGATAAAATCAAATGGTATTGTATCTTCCGAACAAATCTACTGAGGTACTATGAAATTAAATATTTAAAACGTTCCGTTCTGAAGAAACTGACCGAACTACTCAGTACAGTGTGAAATCGATATAATTTCATCTACCGAAGAAATGAGATTCTGAAAACTAGAATGAGAATAAACGAACACAGTGAATTATGAATCTCCCAAACTTCACGGATTCTGGATTAGCTTGATATGCTAGTTTTCGAAATTACCATAGGTTTGAACATTTACTACAGAGTAGTTCGAATATCTGAATATCTGAATATCTCAAAAATTTATTTTTATAGATTCGCAATTGATTGGTTAGTACATACATGTGATCTCATGCTTTCATTTCTAATTAAATTGCATCAGTTCTTATTCTTCTTTGAGGCAGATAAAAAAGACTTGATTAAATCAATTTTTATCTATGAAATATATATAATGTCTGATGTATTTCCATTAAATCCATTGAATTGAATTAGAAATGAAGGCATGAAAATAAATTTTTACACAATCAATTGCAGCAGAAGAATGATGAATCGCACAACCTGATCTGCCACATAGAAAGGTAAAAATTGATAAAATGAAATGGTATTAAAGGCAACCAATGTATCTTCTGAACAAATCTATTGAGGAACTATGAAATAGAATGACTGAGATACAGATCAAGAGGATCCGAACTACTAAGTAACGTAATGTGGTATATGTTTCAAACTGTTACAATGAAGAATAAGGTGTTCAAAGCTTATAAGCTTATAAGTGTTGTGCGATTCATCATTCTTCTGTTGCAATTGATTGTGTAAAAATTAATTCTCATACTTTCATTTCTGATTCAATTTATCGGATTTAATGGAAATACATCAGACAATATATATATTTCATAGATAAAAATTGATTTAATCAAGTCTTTTTGATTTAATCAAGTCTTTTTTATCTGCCTCAAAGAAGAATGAGAACTGATGCAATTTAATTAGAAATGAAAGCATGAGATCACATGAACCAATCAATTGCGAATCTATAAAAATAAATTTTTGAGATATTCAGATATTCGAACTACTCTGTAGTAAATGTTCAAACCTATGGTAATTTCGAAAACTAGCATATCAAGCCAATTTAAAAACCGTGAAGTTTGGGAGATTCATAATTCACTTTGTACGTTTATTCTCATTCTAGTTTTCAGAATCTCATTTCTTCGGTAGATAAAATTATATCGATTGTTATCGATTGTTATCGATTGTTATCGATTGTTATCGATTGTTATCGATTGTTATCGATTGTTATCGACCTGTTACGGAATGTTATGACCTGTTACGGGATGGTACGTCATGCTACGATTTGTTACGTCATGTTACGAGATATTACGACTTTTTACGGTATGTTACGAGATGTTGCGAAATGATACGAGTTGTGAAGACATGTTACGGAAAACTACGACCTGTAACGGGATTTTACGAGATTTTACGATTTTTTAAGGTATATTATACGAGATGTAACTGAATGTTACGAAATGTTAAGGCATGTTTCGATAGGTTACAGCATGTTACAAAATGTTACGAGATGTTACGAGATGTCACGTTATGTAACGGCATGTTACGATATGTAAAGGGATGTGACGTCATGTTACGAATTTTTATGGAATGTTACGACTTTTTACGGTATGTTACGAGATGTTACATATTGTAACGACCTGTTACGAGTTGTTACGGTATGTAACGAGATGTTGGGCATATTACGATTTCGTACGAGGTCATCACCTTGTCGTGGTGTACAGGCTCAAGTAATCAGAAGTAATTCCGATGAAAAAAAACTAAGAATGACCAAAACACATGGAGTAACTACAGCTAAACTGACCCCTCGAACCCGAATGAGAATCGAGGCAGACCCAGTGAGCAACGTTAATACTCCATACAATCCCAACCCACTCCCAACCAATCCTCTTGGGCAGTTGCATGAAGCAACTATGGTTTTACTGGCCCCTCGAACCTGAATACGTATCGAGGCAGACCCAGTGAGCAACGTTAGTACTCTATACAATCCAAACCCACTCCTTACCAATCCATCTCTGGCCAATATGAAGTAACTATGGTTTTACTGGCCCCACGATTCTGAATACGGATCGACGCATACCCAGTGAGCTACGTTAGTATTCCATACAATCCAAACCCACTCCTTACCAATCCATCTCTGGCCAATATGAAGTAAGTATAATTTTACTGGCCCCTCGAACCTGAACACGGATCAAGGCAGACCCAGTGAGCAATATTAGTACTGCATATAACCCAACCCACCCCTTATCAATCCCTCTCGGTCTAAAGTATTGAGTAACTATGGTTAACTGGCCCCTCGAACCCGAATACGGATCGAGGCAGACCCAGTGAGCAACGTTAATACTCCATACAATCCCAACCCACTCCCAACCAATCCTCTCGGGCAGTTGTATGAAGCAACTAGGGTTTTACTGGCCCCTCGAACCTGAATACGGATCGAGGCAGACCCAGTGAGCAACGTTAGTACTCTATACAATCCAAACCCACTCCTTACCAATCCATCTCTGGCCAATATGAAGTAACTATGGTTTTACTGGCCCCTCCATTCTGAATACGGATCGAGGCAGATCCTGTGAGTAACGTTAGTACTCCAGTCCCAACCCACTCCTTACCTATAATCCCTCTCGGGTACTGATTGATAATGAAATTAAGATCTGAACTTGAATAATCCAGCGGAGTCTGTGAGATAACATGCACAAACTTTCCATTATTTCACATAGGAATGACAATTCGTGAAGTAGAAAAAAGATTCAATAAACACAAAAGAAATCAACCTCATTCGCTTCTGCCACACATTTTAACGATACCTCATATCACAATTGACAATCTGAAAATACTTCAGAAAAAAAATAACTACTTTAAAATAATACTACTCGAACAACTAGAAATCTTAAGCACCAATTCTCACTTAATATATATATAATATGGAAGTCAATAGTAAGAACATTTTCAAACTCGCAGATTCTTGAAAACCAACAATAAGTATTGACTCTCATAATCTTTCAACTTGAAAAATTCAATAAGGAAAGCCTCAGTAGTAAACTAGTAAGTTGAATTTTCACACAATCAATTGCAGCAAAAGAATGATGAATCGCACTACCTGATTTGCCACATATAAAGGTAAAAATTGATAAAATCAAATGGTATTGTAATTTCCGAACAAATCTACTGAGGAACTATGAAATTGAATATTTAAAACGTTCCGTTTTGAAGGAACTGACTGAACTACTCAGTAAAGTGTGAAATCGATTTAATTTTATCTACCGAAGAAATGAGATTCTGAAAACTAGAATGAGAATAAACGAACAAAGTGAATTATGAATCTCCCAAACTTCACGGATTCTGAATGAGCTTGATATGCTAGTTTTCGAAATTACCATAGGTTTGAACATTTACTACAGAGTAGTTCGAATATCTGAATATCTCAAAAATTTATTTTTATAGATTCGCAATTTTGCATCAGTTCTTATTCTTCTTTGAGGCAGATAAAAAAGACTTGATTAAATCAATTTTTATCTATGAAATATATATATTGTCTGATGTATTTCCATTAAATCCATTAAATTGAATTAGAAATGAAAGCATGAGAATGAATTTTTACACAATCAATTGCAGCAGAAGAATGATGAATCGCACAACCTGATCTGCCACATAGAAAGGTAAAAATTGATAAAATGAAATAGTATTAAAGGCAACCAATGTATCTTCTGAACAAATCTATTGAGGAACTATGAAATAGAATGACTGAGATACAGATCAAGAGGACCCGAACTACTAAGTAACGTAATGTGGTATAGGTTTCAAACTGTTACAATGAAGAATAAGGTGTTCAAAGCTTATAAGCTAAGTGTTCTCTATAGAGAACACTTTATCTTTGGTATTCGAGAGATTCATACTTCACTTTGTTAGGTTTTTCACTTTTTTGTACCCAGAAATATATATATTACGAAATTTGTTGAGTAGTAAAGATGAAGTTAATCGATTTCACACTGTACTGTGTAGTTCAGTCAGTTTCTTCAAAACTGAATATTTCGAATAATTAAGTTCATAGTTCCTCAATAGATTTGTTGCATTCAATTCCAATTGATTTTATCAATTTTTACTTTTCTATGTGGCAGATCAGGTAGTACGATTCACCATTCTTTTGTTGCAATCGATTGTGTAAAAATTCATTCCATGCTTTCATTTCTGAGTCAAGATGAAGGCTTTATTTAATCAATTCTCATCTTTCTTTGCGGCAGATCACCAGATCATCAGACTATATTTCATAGATTAATATTGATTTAATCAAACCTTTTTTATCTGCCTCATAGAAGAATAAAAACTGATGAAATTTAATTGGAAATTAAACATGAGATCACATGTGTGTACAAACCAATCAATTGCGAAACTTTAAAATTAATTTTTGAGATATTAAGGTCAGTAAAATTCGAACTAGTAGTAGTAACTGTTCAAACCTATGGTAAATTCGAAAACTAACATATCAAGCTCATTCAGAATCTGTGAAGTTAAGGATAAGTGGCAGATCAGGTTATGCGATTCATCATTCTTCTGTTGCAATTGATTTTGTAAAAATTCATTCTCATGCTTTCATTTCTAATTCAATTTAATGGATTTAATGGAAATACATCAGACAATATATATATTTCATAGATAAAAATCGATTTAATCAAGTCTTTTTTATCTGCCTCAAAGAAGAATAAGAACTGATGCAATTTAATTAGAAATGAAAGCATGAGATCACATGTATGTACTAACCAATCAATTGCGAATCTATAAAAATAAATTTTTGAGATATTCAGATATTCAGATATTCGAACTACTCTGTAGTAAATGTTCAAACCTATGGTAATTTCGAAAACTAGCATATCAAGCTCATTAAGTATCCGTGAAGTTTGGGAGATTCATAATTCACTTTGTACGTTTATTCTCATTCTAGTTTTCAGAATCTCATTTCTTCGGTAGATAAAATTATATCGATTTCACACTGTACTGGGTAGTTCAGTCAGTTCCTTCAAAACGGAACGTTTCAAAAATTAAATTTCATAGTTCCTCAGTAGATTTGTTCGGAAGATAACATACCATTTGATTTTATCAATTTTTACCTTTATATGTGGCAGATCAGGCAGTGCGATTCATCAATCTTTTGCTACAATTGATTGTGTAAAAATTCAACTTACTAGTTTACTACTTAGGCTTTCCTTATTGAATTTTTCAAGATGAAAGATTATGAGACTCAATATATAAATATTGAGTGTTGGTTTTCAAGAATCTACGAGTTTGAAAATGTTCTTACTATTGACTTCCATATTATATATATATTAAGTGAGAATTGGTGCTTAAGATTTCTAGTTGTTCGAGTAGTATTACTTTAAAGTAGTTATTTTTTTCTGAAGTATTTTCAGATTGTCAATTGTGATATGAGGTATCGTTAAAATGTGTGGCAGAAGCGAATGGGGTTGATTTCTTTTGTATTTATTGTTTCTTTTTCTACTTCACGAATTGTCATTCCTATGTGAAATAATGAAAAGTTTGTGCATGTTATCTCATAGACTCCGCTTGATTATTCAAGTTTAGATCTTAATTTCATTATCAATCAGTACCCGAGAGGAATTGGTAAGGAGTGGGTTGGAACTGTATGGAGTACTAACAGTACTCACAGGGTCTGCCTCGATCCGTATTCAGAATGGAGGGGCCGGTAAAACCATAGTTACTTCATATTGGCCAGAGATGGATTGGTAAGGAGTGGGTTTGGATTGCATAGAGTACTAACGTTGCTCACTGGGTCTGCCTCGATCCGTATTCAGGTTCGAGGGGCCAGTAAAACCATAGTTGCTTCATACAACTGCCCGAGAGGATTGGTTGGGAGTGGGTTGGGATTGTATGGAGTATTAACGTTGCTCACTGGGTCTGCCTCGATCCGTATTCGGGTTCGAGGGGCCAGTAAACCATAATTACTCAATACATTAGACCGAGAGGGATTGATAGGGGGTGGTTGGGTTACATGCAGTACTAATATTGCTCACTGGGTCTGCCTTGATCCGTGTTCGGGTTCGAGGGGCCAGTCAAATCATACTTACTTCATATTGGCCAGAGATGGATTGGTAAAGAGTGGGTATGGATTGTACGGAATTACTTACGTTGCTCACTGGGTCTTTTTTTTTTTTTTTTTTTTTTTTTTCGACCCTGAGGTAGGGGGAAAACTAATGTTCTTTTTCCACAGCAGCGGCCTGAAAGATCTTGTTATGCTGCTGTGTAACTTGGTGTGGGACTCTCACCCCCAAAACCCCCTCCCTCTTTCCCGGGTATTGTCGCCACCTGGAAGGGGCTGTCTAGCCCGAACGTCAGGTGCGTAACCCGGTGTGTTCTCCTCTCATCTCTCTCTGTTCTTCCTATAATTCGCTATACTTTTCTTCTCGTCAGCCTCTCTAGACCTGTCCTCCGTTTCCTTCTTCCTCATCACTCCAACAATATAGTTGTATATAAGGTCCCACTTTTCCTTTGTTTCCAACATGAGGGTATTATCGCCTCTGGCTCCGGCAAGTCTCTTATCTGCTCTATAAGGTTTTCCCTCTCAATTTTCACCTTTCACATTCATAAAAAACATGTTCTGGGCTGTCCTGTCTGTTACATGTCGTGCACATATCCCCTTGTTTTTCCAATTCTTGCGGTTGTAGGTGCAATACGAGCCGTGTCCAGTCAGGAACTGACTGAGAAAGTAGCATGTTTTCTTATGTTTACATGATATCCAGCTGTTAATATCCCCTATCAACCTTTTTGTCCACGCTGCCACCTCCCTTCCCGTGTTCCATCTGTCCTGCCACCTTTGTATCGTCCTTCTCTTGGCCACATTTCGGTTGCCGGGCAATCTTCCTCCAATTTCAAACAGGAAGCAGGCTTCCTCAATCATCAGGTCGATTGGTCGGTATCCTGATATCACCTGGGCTGCTTCCGCCGAAACTGTCCGATAAGCCGATATGACCCTCAGGAGACCACGTCGCTGTACGCTAATTAGTCGGTTTTTGTGACATTTTTTTTTTAATTCCTGACTCCACACTGGGGCCGCGTACATTATCACGCTATGCACTACAGAGCACATCACACGCCTTCTATAATATAGAGGCCCGCCGATGTTTGGGAGCAATCTTCCCATGTTGTTTGCCTTCACCAGCGCCTTCTCAGCAATATGGAGTACGTGGCCGGAGAAAGTTGGGCCTCTTCTCAGTATATAACTCCCAGATATTTAATCTCCTTCACTGGCAATATCTCGACTCCTTGTAGCTCCACCTTTATGTCACCTATATTTCTGGGGCCTTTCATGACGAGTAGTTCGGTTTTCTGCACAGCTACTTCTAGATTTTTGCTTTTTAGCCATTCGACTGCCATATCCAGAGCTTTTTTGATCTTCATTTTCAGCTCGTGTTCGTCGTCTGCCTCTATGATAAGTAACAAGTCATCTGCGTAGGCCAGACTCCAAATTCCCTCTCCATATGGAAGTCTCAGGACTCCATTATACCCGGCGTTCCAGAGGACAGGTCCCGCTACTGAGCCCTGCGGCACGCCCATCCAGCAACGGTGTCGCACGCTACCCATCTGTACATATCTTCCCTCGAAATAATTTTCCACCCATCTCACGATATACTCGCTTATGTTCATTTCACGCAGAGACTCTATGATGTTTTTCCATCTCATCGTGTTAAAGGCATTTTTCACGTCTATTGTGACCACAGCACACCATCTCCTTTTACATTTCTTCGTCCTTTCTATCAACTCCAGAATCGCAGTTGTAGTTGATCTTCCCTTTCGGAAACCATGCTGGGCCGCCGAGATCCATCCTCCCTCCTCGAGTTCTGCCGTTAATCTATTTACCATCAGTCTTTCATATAATTTTCCAGCTTCACTCAGCAAACAAATAGGCCTAAACGAGCTCGACACAGCTGGATCTTTGTCCCTTTTTGGGATTAATACACCTCTCGCGCTCTTCCACTCCTTGGGAACTGTCTGGTTTTTCAGGAGGTTGTTGTACAATTCTAAAAGTTGTTCCGGTATGATCTTAAAGACCATTTTTAGTTCCTCTGCGGTTATGCCATCAAGGCCAGGAGCCTTACCCGACTTCATGTTTTCGATGGCGTTTTTCAGCTCATCCATTCTGAAATTTTCAACCTCATTGGTTGGCCCTCCGGATCTGGTCCACTTCTCCCTTGTTTCTGGGAATAGGTCTTTCAGTATCTCTCGTCTTCTTTTACAAGACAATCTGTAGGGAAGTCCGCCAGGGGCCATTTTTTTTGTCACAATCTGGTAGGCTTGCCCCCAGATATCTTCGTCGAGATCTTTCAGTAAGGCCTTCCAACATTCATTTTTAGAGACTCGTATTTGTCGTTTCAACTCTCTTTTTGCTTCCTTCAATTCTTCCACTTGTGTATCCTCGTCTGACCTGTTTATCCTTCTGGACCTTGTTAGCCTTCTTCTCAGTCTTATGTAGTGTTTTCTCTTCCTTTCTATCACTTCATTCCACCAGTATGGTGCTTTCCCCTGCATAGTTTCCCGTTTTGTGTCACAAGCGAGATTATGTGCCCCCACCATATACTCATAAAGTCCCGCGGTTGGCTCTTTTCTGAACTCCGATAATAGCAGGGCAAACCTTTCTTTGTCAAGCTGTGGTCTTGTTTTCACTTGCTTCCTCAGTGGCTTTCCTCACCCATGGAGTAATAGATGTGTCCGTGGTGTGCGTACGGGTTCTCGTGTTTAACCATCCAGTTTTTTATTTTGCATGCAGATGCCTCAGCCGTTAAGGTGACATCAATATGGGATTTCGAATTACCCCTTATGAAAGTTGGTTGACCATTATTTACTGCCGTCCACCCCATCTGAGACAGCCATGTTTCTATATATTTTCCTCTTTGGTCAGCTCTTTGGGATCCCCACATTGGAGATTTGGCATTTATGTCACCTGCGATGATTGCGTTTGTGTGCTTACCAGCCTCCTCGAAATCGCATCTACACTCGTCTTAAAACTTTGCATCTGTATGTTTGGGGAAACATATACCGCAATCAAATGTAGATCCCCAATCTTTAGACAAACATATCTTTCCTTCTTTTTAACACTGTCCACCGCTATACTTTTATTCTTAATTATCACTGCCACGTCAGATCTCTCATCCGTTATCCATCCATTTTTAATGCATAATTTTTTATTCGGTTCACTGATTATTACTACATCTACGTTTCTTTTCGTAGCCCTTTCCGTCATTATATCGTGCGCTGCATACGCCCTTCCAAGGTTAACTTGCATGACACTGTATAAGACCATCTTAGCAGTCAGATCAAAGATTGTAAACGTATCACAAAATAACAGCTACTTGTATAGATAAAAGAAGAAGTGTATAAATATATATATATATAAATAAATTAAACAAACAAACTAAGATAAAAGCCACACGATGTAAAAGTCGAGCAGAGACGAAAATCAAAACAATAGACAGCTATGTACAGTTTCAAATTTAAAGATCTGCAAGCAAGGAAACTTCACCACCACTCATCTACTGGCTCTGCTTCCGATCCTGTTTCTGTCCCTCCCCCATCTGTGGAGGTTCCTCCATCACTCTCAGAGACACTGTAACGAGGTTTTTTCTCTTTTTGTCGGAGCTTTGTTATTTCTTCATTTCCATGCAGATCTTTCATCTCGTTCGCTTGATCCCCCTTGCAGCGACTACTTCCCGCCACATGTCCCTCACTCTGACATAGGACACAGTAGCTTTTTTCGGCCTTGCAAGTTCTCATAATATGTCCCTTTTGTCCGCATCTCCTGCATAAATCTGTCCTATCCGGGCCAGTGCAATTATATGCTTTATGGTTTCCTATCCAGCATTTATGACATCGGTTGTCATCTTTTCTCTCCAGGATTTTCCCCCGTCCAAGCCCAACTCTGACGAACCTATTTTTTAATAAGGTTTTAATGACTTCTGGGATCGCTATTATAGTTACTCTTTGCTGGCCCCGGTTTTGACTCCTTAAGTTTTTAATTTCTATGACTGACGAGTTTTCGTCTAGTCCAGCACACTCTTTAACTGCTGCTTCTATCTGTTCCTGCGAACATGTTATATCCAAGTCGACCAAGTATACAGACTCTCTCTTAGCGCCTGCAGTTCTTATCCTGACTCCATCGACTTTATTCTTTAGTGTGTTCGCGAGCGAACTCGCGTGACCTTTCTCCATTTGTATTAGGACGCTACCATTCATCGTTTGCCGTACAGTCTTAACTTTTCCCCCGGTGTCCGATTCATGAATTTCCTTCTTAATTTTTTTGACGAGATCGGAGTATGTTAATTTTTCTTCAGAGTTAATTATTATGGCGTCATCTCTGCCTTTTCGCTTTCCAGAAGAGGAATTTCCGGCCCCGTGGATTATTATTGTCCCCGGATAATCATAGAAAGCACACTCTGTAATTTTTCTAGCCCTCTGAAGTTCTTCTTCTAATTGAAACGCAATATGTAGTTCCTTTATATCTCTCTCCTTGCAAAATTTATTTAAATTTCGCATTGTGCTATACAGATTCATCTGTTTTTCCTCGGTGTTTCCAGTCTCCGAAGTACCTACAAATAGCGTATATACTTCTTCATTTGTTTCGCCTTTTCCATCCCCTATCGCTGCTTGGACTCTCCGATACACCATTTCCCCGTTCTTTGGTTTTTCCTCTCTTATCATTTCCTTTATCCTTCTTGAGCCGACTGCTAGTCTTCGGGTTAACCTTGTATCTTTCTTCATCGAAAAATCTGCCACTAGAGCGATATCTTTTTCTCCTTCCATCTCTGTTACTGTCACTGTTTTTATCTTCGTTTTATAGCATATGTCGGGCCATTTAGAGTCCAGAATCTCATTCAGGTCCTTTCTGTCCATGTTTTCTTTCATCTTTTCCCTAATTTCCCTTACTCTTGTTTCCATCTCTATTTCTTCCTCAGATTCAGTTTGTGTTTCGATTTCTCTTGTTTCTTTTCTATCTGTAAAGGAAGGTTTTTGGATGTAGTCGGTAATTTGCGTGTCACAGAGCCTTCTCGTAATATTGAAAATTTTGCCTACGACTTCTTTAATTTCTCTTTTAGTGTTTGGGTTTTCCCTTACTAGGCGGTGGACCTCTGTTCCGTACTTTTGTATACTCCCTAACATATCGATTATTTTCTTCGATGTATCCTGATCACTTTTACTGTTGACCTCTTTTTTCTCCTTTAATTCCTTTATCTCCTTTTTCAGTTTCCTTATTGTTTCATCTCTTTCCTCAATTTCTGTGTTTTTGTATTCTTCTTTTCGGCACTTGTCTTCCTCCATTTTCTTTATATCATGCAACAACATTTGCATAGTTGCATCTGTATCATCCAGTTCTTTCTGTAGTGCTCTAATCCTTTCATCATGTCTATCCAGCTCTGGAGAAGAGATTGCCTTTCGTTTTAATGGTCTCCCCATCGTTTTTTCTCCTCTTGTACCTTGTCTTTCCCTTTCTATAATCGTTTCTTCCAAATCTTCCATACTAGCGGATTCATTTGCATCTGTACTGGCTGGAGCAGAAGCAGTGCTCACTGGGCTGCTCGTGATCAACTCGTTCCAGAATAGGTCGGTTGCTGATTTTTTTAGCATTGGACAAGGTGAGTCTTTGTGGCCACTTAAAGTTTGTGTATCTTCTCTCGTAACCACCTTGGTGGGTGTTCTCTTTATTTTAGTTGATTTTTTGAAAGGAATGGCATCTAGAGCCTCTTTCTTATTACCCTCTTCATTGTCAGTAACAGCTTTCATCGTCCCTGCCTGACTTTCCGCAGGAGACGACTCACGGACGCTGGATGACGGTCGGGGGGGGCCCGCTTCACCACCACCCTCACCGACCGGTACTGGGGTATCCAGCCCCTGCACCGTAAACGTGTTTTGACTTTCTTCTTCCATTTCAGGTCATTTAAAGGATTTGGAGCAGTGCATGCACACATCTCCGTCCAGGGTCAGCCAGGTTCGTTACCAGTGTATCCATCCATGGGAAAGGGATAAAAAGGAAAGGTAAAGGTAAGTGTAAGGATACCCCTTAGCCCTCGGTTAACCTAATAGCGTCGGGAGTCGGAACACAAGGTAAGTAAGGTTTCTTAAGGGAAATGGTGAAAGCTGGGACTGGCCTTTACCATTGGGAGTGGGCAGTCTTTGTTTTTCGCTGCTCCTCTTAGGACCTGTTCGGCATGGGTGACCCTACCCGACATAGCTCCAAAGAGTCATCGCAGGTACTTAAGCCCTCACACCACCACTACCCAAGTGAGGGTGCTCACTGGGTCTGCCTCGATCCGTATTCAGAATCGGGGGGCCAGTAAAACCATAGTTACTTCATATTGGCCAGAGATGGATTGGTAAGGAGTGGGTTTGGATTGTATGGAGTACTAACGTTGCTCACTGGATCTGCCTCGATCCGTATTCAGGTTCGAGGGACCAGTAAAACCATAGTTGCTTCATACAACTGCCCGAGAGGATTGGTTGGGAGTGGGTTGGGTTTGTATGGAGTATTAGCGTTGCTCACTGGGTCTGTCTCGATTCTCATTCGGGTTCGAGGAATCAGTTTAGCTGTAGTTACTCCATGTGTTTTGGTCATTCTTAGTTTTTTTTCATCGGAATTACTTCTGATTACTTGAGCCTGTACATCACGACAAGGTGATGACCTCGTACGAAATAGTAATATGCCCAACATCTCGTAACATACCGTAACAACTCGTAACATGTCGTTATATTCAGTAACATCTCGTAACATACCGTAAAAGTGCTTAAGATTTCTAGTTGTTCGAGTAGTATTATTTTAAAGCAGTTATTTTTTTTTCTGAAGTATTTTCAGATTGTCAATTGTGATATAAGGTATCGTTAAAATGCGTGGCAGAAGCGAATGGGGTTGATTTCTTTTGTGTTTATTGAATCTTTTTTCTACTTCACGAATGGTCATTCCTATGTGAAAGAATATGAAGTTTGTGCATGTTATCTCATTGACTCCGCTGGATTATTCAAGTTTAGATTTCAATTTCATTATCAATCAGTACCCGAGAGGGATTGGTAAGAAGTGGGTTGGGATAGTATGGAGTACTAACGTTACTCACAGGGTCTGCCTCGATCCGTCTTCCGGTTTGAGGGGCCAGTAAAACCCTAGTTACTTCTGCTAGGAAAGGAGTTGTTAGGAGTGGGTTGGGTTATATGGAGTACTAGCGTTGCTCACTGGGTCTGCCTCAATCCGTATTCTGGTTCGAGGGGCCAGTAAAACCTTAGGTACATCGTATATTAACCCGATGGATTGGTAAGGAGTGGGTTGGGATTGTGTGGAGTACTAACGTTACTCACTGGGTCTGCCTCGATCCGTCTTCCGGTTTAGGGGGCCAGTAAAACCCTAGTTACTTCATACTTCTGCTAGGAAAGGATTTGTTAGGAGTGGGTTGGATTATATGGAGTACTAACGTTGCTCACTAGGTCTGCCTCGATTCTCTTTCGGGTTCGAGGGCCAGTTAAGCCATAGTTACTCCACATCTTCTTTGGCCTGGTCGAACGATGTGCTAATATTGCTCATTGGGTCTACCCCGAGTCCGTTTTCGGGTACGAGAGGCGAGTGAAATCATAGTTACTTCATACATTAGCCTGAGAAGGATTGTTAAGGAGTGGGTTGTGTTATAAGCAGTACTAATATTGCTCACTGGGTCTGCCTCGATCCGTATTCGGGTTCGAGGGGCCAGTAAACCATAGTTACTCAATACAGTAGACCGAGAGGGATTGATAAGGGGTGGGTTGGGTTATATGCAGTACTAACATTGCTCACTGGGTCTGCCTTGATCCGTGTTCGGGTTCGAGGGGCCAGTAAAATTATACTTACTTCATATTGGCCAGAGATGGATTGGTAAGGAGTGGGTTTGGATTGTATGGAATATTTACGTTGCTCACTGGGTCTGCCTCGATCCGTATTCGGGTTCGAGGAGCCAGTAAACCATAGTTACTCAATACTTCAGACCGAGAGGGATTGATAAGGGGTGGGTTGGGTTATATGCAGTACTAATATTGCTCACTGTGTCTGCCTTGATCCGTGTTCGGGTTCGAGGGGCCAGTAAAATTATACTTACTTCATATTGGCCAGAAATGGATTGGTAAGGAGTGGGTTTGGATTGTATGGAATACTTACGTTACTCACTGGGTCTGCCTCGATCCGTATTCAGAATCGAGGGGCCAGTAAAACCATAGTTACTTCATATTGGCCAGAGATGGATTGGTAAGGAGTGGGTTTGGATTGTATAGAGTACTAACGTTGCTCACTGGGTCTGCCTCGATCCGTTCGAGAGGCCAATAAAACCATAGTTGCTTCATACAACTGCCCGAGAGGATTGGTTGGGAGTGGGTTGGTATTGTATGGAGTATTAACGTTGCTCACTGGGTCTGCCTCGATTCTCATTCGGATTCGAGGGGTCAGTTTAGCTGTAGTTACTCCATGTGTTTTGGCCATTCTTAATTTTTTTCATCGGAATTACTTCTGATTACTTGAGCCTGTACACCACGACAAGGTGATGACCTCGTACGAAATCGTAATATGCCCAACATCTCGTAACATACCGTAACAACTCGTAACAGGTCGTTACATTCCGTAACATCTCGTAACATACCGTGAAAAGTCGTAACATTCCATAAAAATTCGTAACATGACGTCACATCCCTTTTCATATCGTAACATGCCGTTACAAAACGTGACATCTCGTAACATCTCGTAACATTTTGTAACATGCTGTGACCTATCGAAACATACCTCAACATTTCGTAACATTCCGTTACATCTCGTATAATATACCGTAAAAAATCGTGAAACCTCGCAAAATCCCGTTACAGGTCGTAATTTTCCGTAACATAACTTCACATCTCGTTTCATTTCGTAACATCTCGTAACATACCGTAAAAAGTCGTAACATCTCGTAACATGACGTAATAAATCGTAACATGACGTACCATCCCGTAACAGGTCATAACATTCCGTAACAGGTCGTAACATTCCGTAACATCCCGTAACATTTTGTAGAGAATCAATTTACCTAAAAAATGATTAATCATTCTGATCAGATGAACAGAGACCGATTTATTTTCATTAATAGATGAAAAAATATCATTTTCCATCTCCTCCCAAGTTTATTCGATATATTTTCGAAACGGTGGGTTATGGAAAAAAGTGATCAATGGGGTGTTTGTAGAGAACTGATTTACCTATAAAATGAGGTATTAATCATTCTGATCGGATAAACAGAGACCGATTTATTTCGATAATATATGGAAAAATGTCATTTATCCATCTCCTCTCAAGTTTATTCGATACGAGGTCATCACCTTGTCGTGGTGTACAGGCTCAAGTAATCAGAAGTAATTCCGATGAAAAAAAAACTAAGAATGGCCAAAACACATGTAGTAACTACAAAGAAACTGACCCCTCGAACCCGAATGAGAATCGAGGCAGACCCAGTGAGCAACGTTAATACTCCATACAATCCCAACCCACTTCCAACCAATTCTCTCGGGCAGTTGTATGAAGCAACTATGGTTTTACTGGCCCTTCGAATCTGAATACGGATCGAGGCAGACCCAGTGAGCAACGTAAGTATTCCATACAATCCAAACCCACTCCTTACCAATCTATCTCTGGCCAATATGAAGTAAGTATAATTTGACTGGCCCCTCGAACCCGAACACGGATCAAGGCAGACCCAGTGAGCAATACTAGTACTGCATATAACCCAACCCACCCCTTATCAATCCCTCTCGGTCTAATGTATTGAGTACCTATGGTTTACTGGCCCCTCGAACCCGAATACGGATCGAGGCAGACCCAGTGAGCAACGTTAATACTCCATACAATCCCAACCCACTCCCAACCAATCCTCTCGGGCAGTTGTATGAAGCAACTATGGTTTTACTGGCCCCTCGAACCTGAATACGGATCGAGGCAGACCCAGTGAGCAACGTTAGTGTTCTATACAATCCAAACCCACTCCTTACCAATCCATCTCTGGCCAATATGAAGTAACTATGGTTTTACTGGCCCCTCCATTCTGAATACGGATCGAAGCAGACCCTGTGAGTAACGTTAGTACTCCATACAGTCCCAACCCACTCCTTTCCAATTCCTCTCGGGTACTGATTGATAATGAAATTAAGATCTTAACTTGAATAATCCAGCGGAGTCTATGAGATAACATGCACAAACTTCCCATTATTTCACATAGGAATGACAATTCGTGAAGAAGAAAAAAGATTCAATAAACACAAAAGAAATCAACCCCATTCGCTTCTGCCACGATACCTCATATCACAATTGACAATCTGAAAATACTTCAGAAAAAAAATAACTACTTTGAAATAACACTTCTCGAACAACTAGAAATCTTAAGCACCAATTCTCACTTAATATATATATAATATGGAAGTCAATAGTAGGAACATTTTCAAACTCGTAGATTCTTGAAAACCGACAATAATGAATATTGAGTCTCATAATCTTTCATCTTGAAAAATTCAATAAGGAAAGCCTAAGTAGTAAACTAGTAAGTTGAATTTTCACACAATCAATTGCAGCAAAAGAATGATGAATCGCAATACCTGATCTGCCACATATAAAGGTAAAAATTGATAAAATCAAATGGTATTGTATCTTCCGAACAAATCTACTGAGGTACTATGAAATTGAATATTTAAAACGTTCCGTTCTGAAGAAACTGACCGAACTACTCAGTACAGTGTGAAATCGATATAATTTCATCTACCGAAGAAATGAGATTCTAAAAACTAGAATGAGAATAAACGAACACAGTGAATTATGAATCTCCCAAACTTCACGGATTCTGGATTAGCTTGATATGCTAGTTTTCGAAATTACCATAGGTTTGAACATTTACTACAGAGTAGTTCGAATATCTGAATATCTAAATATCTCAAAAATTTATTTTTATAGATTCGCAATTGATTGGTTAGTACATACATGTGATCTCATCTATCTATTCTATCTATACTAATATACTAAAAGAATAATATCCATGGCAACCGATTGGGTGATTTTGGGGGTTTGTCGTTGGGGAGTGAGCTGGAGCTCGGGGGGTCGTTTTTGCGGAGTTTGAACGGTTGTTTGGGGTAGAGGAAGGTTGCGGCTTCGGCGTTTGCTATATTTCGAGGGTATTGGAGGTCCCGGGGTATTTTAAAAAAATTCCCGAAAATCGCGAAAAATCCCTAACTAATCGGGATTTTCAAAAATTTTTTTCGACCCTAAGGAGGGTCGCGGGGGGTCGGTTATCGATCGCTATCGACGCAAAATCGCGAAATCTACGTTTTTGCAGAAGAAATCGAGACGATATCTCTTTTCGTTTAGAAATTATCGAAAATTTAAATTTCGGGGACGACAAATTTTGCAGGTATCGGGATTTGAAACGATCCCACTTTTCGGCTATCTCCTCCGACCCGGCACGAGGTAGGATCAAGAGGATCGTACCTGACGAAAGTTGAATATCGCCCGCGCTGCTTAAAGTATTTTCCATCGGGTTTTTTGGATCGCTAATATTTTTAATTAATTCCCGAAAATCGACAATTTTTACGAAATTTCCAAAAATCTCGACCAATCAGAAAATTCGACCGTCTGACAAACGTCAGTTGATATTCAATATGTCCGCCGTTAGCGTCCCTTCTTGAAAATTCATAGTTAAATCGAGGAATTTGGACCGAAATCGACGTGAAAAGTGCTGAAATGTGTGTGAAAACGTTAAAAACTGTGTTTAAAGTGTTTGTTCGGTCGAAAATTTGACAAAAATGTGCGATTTAGTTCTACAGGAGATAAGCTTCTCTTCCCTGAACCGGAAGCCTCTATAATCTAGATGGAATTGTTGGAATTTTCAGTGTTTCCCGATAGATCGTACCTGAAAGTGATATTAAAAAGTAAGTTGAGATCATATTTATTCGTTATTCAATACGTTCTTTCGATTAAACCATCTGAAAATTGAAAATTTAACGTATTTTAAGTTATAAATCCAAAATTAGTTACATTTCGTAACATCGAACGCAATTTGTAACCGTTATACTCGATAATATTCAAACCGAACGTAACACCAGGTCTTGATTGTAACACAAATGTCACAATCATCTGAAAATACATAACTTCTTTTCAATGCCTGGCCCGGTTAAATAATAATAAATGTATAATTTTGTTAAATTTCATGTTCTTATTCGATTTGTGAGTATTCAAATATTAAAGAAACATTTATAATTTACGTTCAGATGAGAATTTATGAAATCAAAATAAATAATAAGTAAATACATAACTTCTTTTCAATGCCTGGCCCGGTTAAATAATAATAAATGTATAATTTTGTTAAATTTCATGTTCTTATTCGATTTGTGAGTATTCAAATATTAAAGAAACATTTATAATTTACGTTCAGATGAGAATTTATGAAATCATATAATTTCTGTTGTGGTTAAACCACAGAATATTATGATACGAATTATTTCAGGTTTATTTGTTCGTCACAATCGTCTGTGTTTTCATAACCTTCGAGCTTTAAATGTACCAACTACTCTTAAATACAATATAATATACAGGGTGATTTTTTTAAGTGTTTCATTAGACGTTTTCGAGGAAGGAATTGTAATGCAGATTCAAGATTTTGGATTTTCGTTTTAGAGTACATGAACTTCAATTGTAAAATATTTTCAAGGGGAATCTACTTCCGGTTTCACCGGAAACGAATGTAACTTCGTTATTTCAAATGCAACACCCTGTATATTTATACATATTCGAATTCTTCGTTCAACTCCACACTGATTTGATGTATGATATGTGCAACCACTCAAGCGGTTCTTGAATTATAGCCTGATTATCAAACTTTTTGAAAAAAAGGTTGTCACAAATTAGTGTCGATATCTTCAAAATCTCTCATTACAAGAATTTCTTTTTGCGAAAGTGGAACAAAAGAATGTACGCTGATACTGTTTCTTGTATAACTTATGAGGAAATATTATACAGGGTGTCTGAAAAAGGACCCCAAAGTGAGCCTCAATAAAACTATGAAATCTCACTTTTTTCAAATGGCAACCCTATAATTTTGTGATTCCAATCGATTGCTCGTCAAAAACCAGTTATGGTGTCCCGAACATTTCATGCCTCTAAAATCAGTATTTTTGCCGTTATTCAATAAAATTCGAATTTCACGATTGAAGACAGGTTTCGGACAGTTTGTAAGCTTGCATTTTTGAAGTAGGCTATGTTAGGAACTGTCATTCTTACTTTTTCTTACAGATCAAGCACTAAGCAAAACAGCAATAATAATTTCACTGGAATGATATATCAAGAGTATGTCCTTTATTTGCAGCAAATGTAACAAATTCCTAGAAAAGGTAATTGAAAATTCAATGAACGAAATTCACATTTACTGACTTTAACGAAATCAAAGTTCAGGAGGTATCAAAAAAATTTTCTCCGTACTGAAAGCCTTAACCCTAAACGGACTCGGGTGAATACAGTAATAAATAAATAATTATCTCTTAGTTTAAAACTATCACAAAAATTTTATTCACAACAGGAAACTACTACTACAATAAATAAATAAAAGGTGGTGAATGTGGATATCTTTCGTTAAAAGTTCTGACTGCCCTTTCTAATATTTTGTTACATTCACCATAAATGAAAAACATATTCAATACATCACTATTACTGTAATTCATATTTTGCATAGTGCCCGATTAATCAAAAAAGTATAAATGACAGTTCTCAAAAATGCATTATAAATCAACAGACATAGCCTTCTTGAAAACTTCCATCCTAATAAATCTATGGTTAGACTAAGAAACCTTGATTCAATCCTAAAATTCGAATTTTATTCAATAACGGCAAAACTACTGATTTTAGAGGCATGAAATGTTCGGGACACCCTAACTGGTTTTTGACGAGCCATCGATTGGAATTACAAAATTATAGGGTTGCCATTTGAAAAAAGTGAGATTTTATAGTTTTTTTGAGGCTCACTTTGGGACCATTTTTCAGACATCCTGTATAATATTTCCTCATAAGTTATACAAGAAACAGTATCAGCGTACTTTCTTTTGTTCCACTTTCGCAAAAAGAAATTCTTGTAATGAGGGATTTTGAAGATATGGACACTAATTTGTGACAACCTTTTTTTCAAAAAATTTGAAAATCAGGCTATAATACAAGAACCGCTTGAGTGGTTGCACATATCATACATCAAATCAGTGTAGAATTGAACGAAGAATTCAAATATGTATAAATATACAGGGTGTTGCATTTGAAATAACGAAGTTACATTCGTTTCCGGTGAAACCGGAAGTAGATTCCACTTGAAAATATTTTACAATTAAAGTTCATGTACTCTAAAACGAAAATCCAAAATCTTGAATCTGTATTACAATTCCTTCCTCGAAAACGTCTAATGAAACACTTAAAAAAATCACCCTGTATAAATTGATGAAAACAATATTTTAAGTATTTATTACACGGAGATTTTCAGGAATATCGACGATCGGCATTTCAATTCAAATAAAGACTGAGGATCAATGACCTTTGACACGAATCAGCTTTGAGAAACATATCGAAAGTAAGTATTGGTCGTAATTTTTCTTTCAAAAACCCTTTCTCGAGAAAAAATGATAATTCTTGATAATGCAACATTCTAACATATCAATTTCGAAGAAATTAAAACCTAACCAAACTCTTTAACCCTGTGTTTACGTTGTATAGAAGGTTGAAAGTTAAAACACATTCATTCAATTCGTTTCAATCGATAATAATTGATATTTTTTGCAGATTTGGAAAGAGAAAATAACTATTGAAAACCTACAGCTAACAAACAAGGTTTATACTGTTCATATTATGTTCGGAGTTGATAAACACAAAGATAGAATGGAAGGCTAAATGAAAAGAATTGAGCAAGACAGAATGATGAAGAATGCAAGGTATAAATCACCTCTAGGAAGAAGAAATATCAGTCAACTCAGAAAGAGATGGAGTAATAACTTACGTACCGAATAGACATCATCAAAAGAACAGGCCCCGAGTCTGAGAGGAAGACAAACGAAGAAGAATTAGAGGTATGTTCTTATTTATTCAAGCATGTTTGGTATGGAATTAGTGTTCTTTCATTCATTTCAATGTCAGATAGTTCATCATCTGTATAGCGTTTACATTGGACACTTAGGATTGTACAGTTTCAGCCGATCATCTTGAAATGTTGTATTTAATACCATTATGAGACTCACAATTATGCTAAAATGTTGGGAGAGCTTTAAATGTACCAACTACTCTTAAATACAATATAATATATAAATTGATTAAAACTATATTTTAAGTATTTATTACACGGATATTTTTAGGAATATCGACGATCGGCCCTTTTCCCTTCTTCATTATATAAGATTAACTGAGGAACAATGGCTTTTGACTCAAATCAACTTGGATTACTAGGAAGAACATATCAAAAGTGAGTATTGGTCGTGATTTTTCTTTCAAAAACCTTTCCTAGAGAAGAAACAATGATTCTTGATAACGCAACATTTTATTATTAACAATATCAATTTCAACGAAATTAAAATCTAACCAAACTCTGATTCTGAGTCAAGAGGCCCTGTGTTTATTATATTGTACACAAGGTTGAAGGTGAAAACTAACTCATTCAATTCGTTATTACTTATAATTGATATTTTTGCAGGTTTGCAAAGCAGAAGAAGAGAGAAAATAACTATTGAAAACCTACAGCTAACAAACGAGGTTATCGATGATGATCTGAATGCTTTCAAATTGTAGAAAGCTACTTAGGAAGAAAAACATGTCTTGAATCTAAGGTAAATAATAGTAATTATTATCGTATTCATGGAAATAAAGAAGATATTTATGGAGTATATTGTCCCATTTATAGGAAATAATTAGAGGTATTCTTTGTAGAATTTCCAGAGAAAAACCCTGTATGACACAGAAAGGAGGGATGAGATCAGAAATCTGTATGCAGTAGAGATAATCGAGGAGTGGATAAACAACAGAAAGGTAGAATGGAACGTTAACATAGAAAGAATGGAGCAAGACAGAATGGTAAAGAAGGCCAGGGATAAGTCAACTCTAGGAAGAAGAAATATCGGTCGACCCAGAAAGAGATGGACTTAAGCACCAAATAGACATCATCAAATAAGAACTTGCTGCAAACGAAGAAGAATAAGAGGTATGTCCTTATTTATTCAAGCATGTTTGCTATGATATGAGAGGTATGGAATTAGTGTTCTTTCATTGATTTCATTTCAATGTCAGATAGCTCATCATCTGTATAGGGTTTACATTGTACACAAGGTTGCTCTAATCGGTTATCAATTGAGAGGTAAATTTTTGTTACTTGCAGGTTCGAAATGGAGATTGAAAGAGAGAATATGTGTATTGAAAACCTTCAAGTGGCAAAATGATTCATATAAAGGTACTTCATTTTAAAAGTCCCTGATTTTGGATTTCAAGACAGTCCCTTCTTCCTTTGGATATATCATTGTAAACAACGGACAAATGAAAATCATTACTTTTGAGAAAAGTTATCGGGGAGTGGATAAACAACAGAAAGGTAGAATGGAATGCTAACATAGAAAGAATTGAGCAAGACAGATTGTGGAAGAAGGCAAGGGATAAATCACCTCTAGGAAGAAGAAGTATCGGTCGACCCAGAAAAAAATCATCTAAGAAGAATAGGCTTTAAAGAATTAGAGGTATGTTCTTATTTATTCAAGCATGCTTGCTATGATATGAGAAGTATGGAAGTAATGTTTTTTTTTCACCAATAAAATGTAAGATAGCTCATCATCTGTATAGCGTTTACATTGTACACAAGGTTGCTCTAATCGATTATCAATTTAGAGGTGGATGTTTGAAAACTTATAATTGATATTTGTTGCAGGTTCGAAAAGTAGATTGTTATTAACAACTGATATTTTTTTCAGGTTCGAAAAGGAGATTGAAAGCAAGAATATTTGTACTGAAAACCTTCAAAGGGCAAACGATCAAAGTCTTTCTGCCAGTTGGAAAAGTTTCTTATAAAGTGCACAATAAAATTTGATGAATGGATTTGAATTCCTGATAATGTACTGAATACTTTCTAAATAAAGAGAGCTACTTATGAAATTGAACATGACTTGCATATAAGGTAAATAATAGTAGTTATTATCGTATTCATTGAAATAATCAATGTGCTTATGGAGTATATTGTACCATTTATAGGAAATAATTAGAGGTATTCTTTGTAGAATTTCCGAAAAACCCTGTATGACAGAAAAAGGAGGGATGAGATCAGAAAGTTGCGTGCAGTAGAGATAATCGGGGAGTGGATAAACAACAAAAAGGTAGAATGGAACGCTAACATGGAAAGAATGGAGCAAGACAGAATGTTGAAGAAGGCAAGGGATAAATAACCACTAGGAAGAAGAAATTTTAGTCAACTCAGAAAGAGATGGAGTAATAACTTACGCACCGAATAGACATCATCAAAAAGAACAGGCTATAAGCCTAAAAGGAAGACAGACGAAGAAGAAGAATTAGAGGTATGTTCTTATTTATTATATGAGAAGTATGAAAGTAGTGTTCTTTTATTCATTTCATTTGGAAGTCAGATAGCTCATCATCTGTATAGCGTTTACATTGTACACAAGGTTGCTCTAATCGATTATCAATTGAGAGGTGCATGTTTGAAAACTCACCCATTCAATTCATTTTTCATTCTTACTAACAATTGATATTTCTTGCAGGTTCGAAAAGGAGATTGAAAGAGAGAATATGAGTATTAAAAACCTTCAGAGATAATCAAAACCAGGATGATGAAAGTGCTAAACGACAAAATTCCCAAGTTCCAATTTGGTTTCAAACATAAAACATCAACTATCCATCCACTAGTCATACTCACCCAGAATGTACAATTTGAAAGAAAAGAGGGAAATCATACTGCAGCCATATTTATGGACATACAGAAAGCATTTGACAGTGTCTGGCACGCTGGACTGATTTACAAGCTGCATGGACTGGGCTGCCCCATATATCTCACAAGAATGATTAGTGAATTTCTCACTGACAGGACAATTCAGGTAAAAGTTAAGAACTCACTCTCTGGCAATTTCACCCCCAAACAAGGACTTCCTCAGGGCTCACCTCTATCGCCATTTCTCTACAATTTATATTGCGCAGATATCTTAACAGATACAAACAAGATGAGTTATATTTTACAGTTTGCCGATGACACCACACTCATCGCCCATGGTAAAAATACACAAGATACAATGAACAGACTAGAGCAATTGAAGAACAGAATAGTTGTATGGTTGAGAAAGTGGAGAATAAAACTCAACCCAAAAAAATCGAAATTTTTGCTATTCCATCATAAAAGCAACCAGAACTCACCGACTATATCCTTGGACAACACCACCTTAAAACCAAGCACGAATTGCAGATATCTTGGGATGACAATTGACCACAAATTGAACTTCAAAATGCATTCTAAATCGACTAAACAAGCAACTATCCACAGAGCTATCCAATTCAGGAATCTTACGTACAAAAATGAAGGTATTAGCATAAAAACAGCCAGCAAAATATATAAGATGATCTGCAGACCTCTCCTGGAATATGGACATCAAATCCTTGGACATTGCAACAAAAGTGTGATTAAAACGATGGAGGTGGCGGAACGAACAAGTCTGAGAAAGATCACTGTAGTATATTTGAATTACGCGCCTAACCCTACCACTACGACCATACCTCATATTGCACATATGTAATTTTCCTTATTATAATCCAGTATGAATATATCATTTAACCTGAATAAATGCTACCTCACAATAAATACTTTTAATTAATAATATAGTGAACAAAGACACTACATAATTGGCGACGAGGATCTTTCCGAGCTCTTATATTCAAATTTGAAAGCAGTGCAAGTTTCTGTGTGCGGCAAGTTCGCGATTAACGAAAATCTGAGTGCACACGTGAGAATGGCGGAAATTATGGGGCATCTCCGTGAATTTTCATTGAAATCGTCTGACTGGACTATATTTAAAGCCAGATTAGAAAATTATTTCGTAGTGAATAATGTGAAAAATGATGAAAACGGCATCATCAGAAAAAGGGCTATACTCCTGAATATTCTGGACGAAGATGCATATAAATTGTTATATGATTTAGTGAGTCCGATCAAGCCAGAAGATCACACCTACGATCAACTCGTAACAGTATTTAACAAATATTTCAAACCGTATCAGAGTCCCTTTGCAGCGAGGTACAAATTTTATACAGCCAAAATGGAACCAGGCGAAACGGCAAATGAATGGGCAGCACGATTAAAAGGTTTAGCAGTAGGCTGCGAATTTGGAAACGAACTTTCAATATGTCTCAGGGATAAATTTATATTTGGAATGGAAAAAGGGCCGATCATGGACCGATTGATGGAAGAAAAAATCGATGTAAGTTTCGAAAACGTGATAAATTTGGCTATAACCAAAATGGCCGCCAAAGAAACCCACGATTTCGTCATGAAAAAGGAGCCGATCAACTACCTGCGCAGAAGCAACGGAGTTACGACAGAGAAAATTTTCCGCAACAAGGATACATACAATCGAAGAAGTCCACATGATCAACGAAAAGAAGGACAGCAAGATGGAAAACGTCATGGCACTTGTGATACATGCGGAAGAAACAACCACACAAAAGATAAGTGTTTCTATAAAAATGCAATATGTAACATATGTCACCGTAGCGGACATTTAGCCTATGTATGTAGATCTAATCAAAACAAAAACAAAATTCAAAACACTCGCTCTAAAAATAATAATTTAGTACAGAATTTCATAACTGAACAATCAGTTGATAATAATATTGATGATTTGACATTATATAATATTTCGGATCATTTCAGCATTGAAAATAAAATAAATTTAGAACCATTTCTTATTGAAGTTGAAATTGAAAACAAAAAAATTATATTTCAAATTGATTCAGGCAGTAGCGTTTCTTGTATATCAAAAGAACTATTCGACAATGAATTTGAGGAATTTTCATTAAAACAAACAAATAAATCGTTTATTTTCTATAATGGAACTCAAATAAAACCATTAGGAATATTTAATGCTAAAATAAATTTTCAAAATAAAGCAAATTATTTAGATTTATATATAATGAATAATGGAGGACCTCCTATTGTAGGAAGAGATTTTTTATCATTAAATAATATTGTATTTTCAAATATAAATAACATAAATATTAATGACAGAGATTCTAAAATTATCGAACTATTAGCAAAAGAATTTAAAGATGTTTTCGCGCCAGGACTAGGACTCTTTAACAAAGGTTTGGCTTCAATTAAATTAAAAAATAATAACATAACTCCAAAATTTATTAGAGCAAGACCAATTCCATTTGCTATAAAAAATAAAGTTGAAGATGAAATTAATAGGTTATTTCTTCTAGGTGTAATTTCTCCTGTGGATTACAGCCCCTGGGCTACCCCCATAGTACCAGTTTTTAAGAAAGACGGTCACATTAGAATTTGTGGTGATTTCAAAGTAACTATCAATCCAGAAATTATGATAGACCAGCACCCGCTACCAAGAATAGAAGAGCTTTTCTCTAATCTACAGGGTGGAACAGAATTCTCAAAAATTGATCTATCTCATGCATATCAGCAGGTTGGATTGGATGAAGGAAGTAAGGAGCTTTTAACTATATCGACCCACAAAGGTTTATTCAGATATAATCGCCTCACATTTGGAGTAGCTTGTGCCTCCGCAAAATTTCAAAAAATTATGGACTCTTTATTTGGTGGCATTAATGGAGTAGCAGTTTTTCAAGATGACATCCTCATAACCGGTAAAGACAAAAAAAGTCATTTTAAAAATTTGAAACTTGTAATGAATATTTTGAAAGAATCAGGATTCAAAGTTAACATAGATAAATGCAAATTTTTTGAACAGAAAGTCGAATATGTAGGTTTTGTTATCGACAAAGAAGGTTTACATCCATCAAAAGAAAAAACTAAAGCTATTGATTCAGCTCCTCAACCAAAAAACGCAACAGAATTAAAATCATTTTTAGGAAGTATCAATTATTATGGTAGATTCATAAAAAATATGTCAACAATTCTCAATCCATTATACAAATTATTGAAAAATAAAACTAAATGGGAATGGAATTCAGAATGCGAAAAAGCATTCAATCAAACTAAAAATATTTTAAAATCCGATAATATACTAGTTCATTTTAATCCAGAATTAGAACTGAGATTAACAGTAGACGCCAGTAGTGTAGGCGTAGGAGCAGTATTGAGCCATAGATTTAATTCAGGTATTGACAAACCCATAGCATTTGCTTCTAGAACATTATCAAAATCGGAAATAAACTACTCTCAAATTGAAAAAGAAGCGTTAGCAATCATTTACGGAGTGACTAAATTCAATCAATACTTGTACGGAAACAATTTTAAGTTAATAACTGATCATCGTCCACTTTTAACGATTTTTGGACACAATAAATCTTTGCCATCATTTTCAGCAAGTCGATTAAAAAGATGGGCAGTCATTTTATCAGGCTATAATTATCAAATAGAATATGTTCGTTCTAATCAAAATAACGCTGATTGGTTATCTAGATTACCTTCTTGTGATACGAGTGAACATTTCAACGACGATGTAGCAGATATAGACTATTGCAATTTCATAAAAGATTCCGAAAATTTTACATTAACCTTTGAAAGAATAAAAAGTGAAACTCTAAAAGATAAAATATTGGCAAAAATAAAGAATAAAATTAAAAATGGATGGCCTAAACATTGTATAGATCCCGAATTGAAACCATATTTTAATAAACGTTACGAATTTAATTTAGTTGACGACTGTATTTTATGGAATCATAGAATTATTATTCCAGAAAAATTACAAAATGAAGTATTGAACCAACTCCACTCATCTCATATGGGGATTGTAAAAATGAAACAAGTAGCTAGAAGTTATTTTTGGTTTCCAAAATTAGATATATTCATTGAAGATGTTACAAAACAATGCGATGCTTGTATTAAATATTGTGACAACCCAGCAAAAGATAATGTTAATTATTGGCCTTATCCCAACGCACCATGGGAACGTTTACACATTGATTTTTGCGAATATGGCAATAGGTTCTTTCTTATAGTAATCGACGCTTTTACAAAATGGCTCGAAGTTTTTGAAATGCCCAATATCACTTCAAGCTTGACAATCAAAACAATGAGAAGCTTATTCGCTCGTTTTGGTTTACCTCATCTCATTGTTTCTGATAATGGAAGATCATTTATATCCGATGAATTTGAAACTTTCCTATCAATGAACAACATTAAACATATAACTAGTCCTCCATACAATCCTTCATCCAACGGAGCTGCAGAAAATTCAGTTAGAACTTTTAAGAAAGCTATCAAAAAAATTTTATCTGATAAAGAATCACAGGATAGTAGTAAAGCAATATCAAGATTTTTGTTGGACTATCGAAATACTCCACATTGTACGACTGGGGTTAGTCCAGCAATGTTAATGTTTGGGCGTCCACTAAGAACAAGATTTTCAATTATGTTACCATCAGAAATGTCACCGTCTTGTAGTAAAAATAAAAAAAATATAAATTATAATGTTAAGAAAAGGATAGATAAAATTCATGAAACACGTACTGAAAATTGTAAAAAAAATAAGAATTTTAATTATGAGATTGGAGAAAATGTTCTTGTGAAAAATTACACTAATGTCAATAAACCAACTTTTATTAAAGGAAAAATCAAAAATAAATTTGGAAAACATACATATTTAGTAGAGATTCCATCATTGCAAAAAACTTGGAAAAGGCACTCCAATCAATTAAAAAAAAATAAATTATCTAACTATGTTATGCCACACATTCCTATTATATGCAGTAATGATATCTCTGATGAACAAAAGGGTGTTAACAATGAGGATTTCAAGAAAAATGATAATGAATTGGATAATAATGTTGATAACTATACAAATAATAGACCAAAAAGACATAGGAAACCTGTAAATAGATTAGTATATAAGTAATCATATATTTTAAAATTATATTGTATATAGATAATTGAACTGAATAAGGACACAATGTACAAATTTCATTAAGGGGAGAATATTGTAGTATATTTGAATTACGCGCCTAACCCTACCACTACGACCATACCTCATATTGCACATATGTAATTTTCCTTATTATAATCCAGTATGAATATATCATTTAACCTGAATAAATGCTACCTCACAATAAATACTTTTAATTAATAATATAGTGAACAAAGACACTACAATCACTAAAATAAGACATCCGAACAATCCACTACATAATCCAGCCAACGAATATCTTTACGACAAAACAAAAATAGAACCAATAAGTAGCAGAATACTGAAACTAAACAAGAAATTCATCAGCCAACAGCATAACATTGATACAATAGAACCACTAACGCATAGGACATCTAACCTTGAAAGACCCAAAAGGAAACTACCGGAACAAACTATTTTTCAATATTTACTTAATCTACTTTAATATTTTAACCATCTTATAGAGCACAGACTCGCATACATCTCACATACCATTAATATTGTAAATACAAATTGTACATGGGCAGGAAGACCTCGGTCGTTAGCCCTTTGAATAGTTTCAATAAAGTCATTTTCTCTCTCTCTCTCAAACCTTCAGAGCAAAAAAATTTTTAGATAGATCAATACAAAATGGTCCATTTAAACGTCCCTGATTTTGAATTTCAAAACAGTCCCTTCTACCTTTGAATAGATCATTGTAAACAACGGACAAATGCAAATCATTACTTTTGAGAATAGTTATCCAGTCAAAAGCTGTCATGAAGTAAGTACAGACGTTTGGATATCCTTTTAACAATGGTTTTCCCAATAACTGACAATCTTGAAATGTCCAATTTCAAAAACCTGGGAAGCTCTCAATAATATTGAGGGGGCTTTCGAATATTGAATGATATTAATATTATGTATAGTCAATGGGATTGTACGATTTAGAGATGAGTTTATCAATTATTTTAGATTAATGCATTATAACATAAAGCTAAAGATGGGTCTAAAATTTTTGGTTTCTGCTTCATAACAGAACCTTTTCAACCAAATCAGTGAATTTTTCCAAATGATAAATTATAAAAGAAGGAATTTCAAATCAACTATATTTGAGATTTTTATATGGTGTTTATAGTGACCATGTCAAATATTAATATTTGGTGCTTTGAAAAGATTTGGAATATACTGAATTTCTAAGTTGAAATCGGAAGATTTTGTCAATCAAATTTGCCTTTGGTAGCCTCTTAATTTCTGAATCTTGAGTTGTTTCTTCTGATAGTTGTTGAGTTTACGAAAATCAATTCTGATAACTTTTAGGCTTAACCTGTTTCTATGTAAATTCCACTTTTATATTCACACCTGTGTCACCCAGGATATTTAGATTTGTCAGTTATTTATTGAGATTACCTGCGGTCGATAACAAGAAGCTCTTTTTGAAATTGGAAGAGTTTTCGGATTTTGAATGATTTGTTAAGGAATATGGGATTTCAAATATAGTATTTGTCTGCTTTATATGGGAGCTTCTATAAACAAACGAAATATTCTGAATTTTTGCATTGAAATCGAAAGAGTTTGATAATCGAATTTTTCTTTGAGAACGGAGGAGATAGCCTGTAAAATTTCAGAATTTCGAGTTTTTTCTTTTGATAGTTGTTGTGTTTACGAAGAGCAATTCTAAGAACTATTAGGTTTATCCTGTTCATATGTGAATTCAACTTTTCCATTCAAACTTTAAACAACCTGGGAATTTTAATTATAGTATGCTTCAAATTTGTACATGGTTGCTTCTAGAAACATGTGGAATATTCTGAATTTGTTCGTTAAATTCGAAGGAGTGATTTCAGGACATGTATTCCTTTTTTTTTTCAATTAATGTTGTGATTTGAATTTGATTTCACCATTTCATTCAGCAGATCTAAGTTTTGAATCTGGCAGTTAGTTGGCTTTTTAATTATCCTCATTTAACAAGAGAGGTAGATGTTTGAAAACTCACCTATTTAATTTATTGTTACTGATAATTGACATTTTGTGCAGATTCGAAAAGCAGAAAGAGAAAAAAATAAGTTTCTTGAAAACTTTGGAAGTGCTGAAGATGGAGGTCTTTCTGCCAGTTACTTTATATCGAGTGCATTTCCCTGATTTTGGATTTCAAGATAATCTCTTCTACCTTCGAATATTTGTAAACAGCAGACAAATATAAATCATTACTTATTTAGAATAAATGAAAAGCTGTCAAAAAGTAAGTACAGACATTTGATTATTCTTTTAACTGACAACCATCAAAAGCCCAATTTCAAAAACCTGCAAATAATTTTTCAAGCTATTTTTTTTTTTTGGAAATTATTGAGATTACGAACGGTCTATAACAAAAATTTTTCAATTAAATCGAAGGGGCTTTCGAATTCTAAATGATTTACCATAGAAAATGGGATTGTTGTACGTTTCATATATATCAGGTGTCCCAAGGTGAGTGGCCTATTAGATCAAATTGACGTGTTACAAAAATTGCTCCAGTTTGCTCAATATTTGAGATTTAAGTCAGAAATTTAGCAAGTTATTAGATATTGACTTGATCTATATCACTGCTTTTGAATTATAGATGTCAGTTATACAGAATGGACAAAAAAATTATCATAACGAAAATAATAATCTGATTGGACACTCACATTGGGACACCCGATATACAGGGTGTTTCTATAAATTTATCATTTATTTCAGATGACTGCATTATAACAAGAAGCTTCATTTTATTTTATTCTCTTAGCATAAGAATGTTACATTCATTAACAGTTATCATTATCCGAAACTATTAATTTGAATTGAGTAATTTTTACTTTCTAATAGTTGGATAGTAATTAATTTCTTTTTTTTTTTCAGGTCCTGAAGGTTGGATATGGAGTGCTACAAAAGGTATAGAAGAAATTAATAATTATGGATTTCATCTGATAATCAACGAAACGAACAATATAGATGAGCAATTTGGATTAGAAAATGAAGCACAATTCTTTAAATTATCTGACAAATTGCAGCAGGTTCTTCAAAATTACAAGTCTGCCGTTTTAAAAAATCACCTCTTTCCATAGCAACAACACCGTGACTTCAAAAAATGCTGATGACATAGCAAACAACCAGTTGGAATATTTAAACAGCCACAACACCCAGTGGAATTCCCCTGCACGAACTCAAACTTGAAGTAGGCGTACCGATTATACTTTTTCGAAATTTAAATTCAAAGGATGAATTATTCAACAGTATGAGACAACTGGTATTATCTGTGACGAACTCCCTATTGAAGCCGAAATTTTCACCAGTTTTTCAAGCAAAAGAATAACATTCATCTCTAGGATGGATCTTACCTCTTTCGATAAAACCATCCCGATAGTTTCAAAAAGGAGACAATTTCCTGTGAAAGTTTGCTTTTACGCAATAACCATCAATAAAGCTAAGGGGCAAACATTTAAAAAAATATGCATTTATCTTGGTTCTCCGGTTTTTTCACACGGTCAACTTTACGTTGCGTTTTCAAGGGCTCTCAATTGGATTGCCTTAAAGGTGAAAGTAGATGAATCGTAAAATCAGGAAAAATTGATGAAATTTTCAAAAGACGTATATGCCAGAAATGTAATTCATGACACCATATTGAATTTTATAAACATAACTATTTTTCTTCAAATTTCTCGATAATTCATTTAAATTAACTCATCTGATATTTGGCCAATCAAAATTTTGAACTTTTAAAATTCGAATATTTATTTAAATTCTCTCTTTATGATGTCTGGGATGAATTATAAATCATTCCAGTCGTAGATTCGCGAATATAGGTGACAAAACATTATATACATTAATTTTCTATTGATAATTCTTCATTCAATAATCTACAAATTGGTTACAAATAATAACAGCACTAAGTTATGTCTTTTTAAGTATGAAGGTATATTTATTATAATTCCAATCACGTTGTTTAATGAAATCGTCATTCTTTTTATGCAACTTTTGAATTAATTTTTCAAATAAACCATTAATATACATTCATATCAACAAATTCGTTGTTCTAACGACTTTGTCAACCCTATAGCTTTTTTATTTGTCTTTAATTTTCCTGTCTACGTTTTTTTGCCAATTTTCACGAATCTGTATATAGTAAAATGCATAAAAAAGTGAAATGTGAATAGTCAAAGACAAAATGGAAAGAACTACGTAGAAATTAAATGTTGTAAGAAATGTTTTGCAACATAATTAATTTAAACTTTCGAAATTTATCATAATGTAAAGTGCAAAGTGAAAAGTTGCAAAGTATTTTGATGCAATAGGCCCCAGGTTACAATTAAGTGTAGTTTTCCATATAATATATATAAATTATTTTTTTCATTTGAATTCAAATTGTAAATATTTAAATTTTTCCATGAAATATATTTATATTTTTCTTTCAATGATCTTTTTCTTATATCCCAATAAATATTTTAAGTGGTGAAAATATATGAATTTGCGAAATGAATGTTTTTAATAACTTGACTTCCTAAAATGCTGTTATATGTATATGAACCTTTACATTACATCGATCTATACATTGACTCAAGCTATAATTTTGTTACTTCATCAACAATTTGCTGTTTGATGATATTTCTATTCAAATTGATTCATATCAGAAATAGATTAATCATCTTAATTAAACTAACAAATCAAGCAATACATCCATTTCATTATTATATAATTTCTTACGTTCATAATGATATGTTATAAAAACAATCCTAAGTTCATGATGATGATATTATTTAAAAAATTTATAATTTTGTTTTGCTTTTAATACATTCAAGAATTAATTTTTTTTCTAGACGGCGAATCCTGATAATGGCCTAAGTCGAAAACTTTTGGTTCTAAATAGAATAAAATAACACAATGAAATAATTATTTTTCAATTTTATGAACTATAAGGCTTATTTTTGATGTTCATTTATAAATTCATTTTTCCCGTTCGAGCCAACTTAAGAAATTTCGATTTTTTACGTTTGTTACTGAATTAAAATGAAAATATCACGAAATATTCGAATAACTACTAGGCGTTCCATATACGACAATGAGTTAGAAAGAGATAGATGACCGTTGTCATTTGGGGTTGCCTATGCAATGCCCAGACTTCACTTTCCGCTCAAAGCGCAACCGTTCCAGTTGTTCACAATTTATTGCTCTTAACCGTAATTAGATCGTCAGACCGACTAATATTATAAAGGAAATATAACCCATTAGAAAATATAACATTATTCAATTCATTGTTGATTAGATGAAATATTTTAATTTATTAATAAATTTACGATTATCATCAAATAATAAAAAAAGAAAATTTTGCATTATCAAAATTTCTATGGTTTCAGCAGTTAACTGTTGGCGCTAAATTTAACGAACTTTTATCGTCTAGATTCTAGAATCATTATTCCTCCTTCTTTCCACCGAAAACCTTTGAAGCTCGAAGACCTGTGAGATTGTGCTATTAACTAAGTAAGTTTTTCATAAAATATTATCTAATTCAATAATATAAATCTTTCAATATCACCGAATTAATTCAAAAAAATTTTTTGCAAATTGTTTTATATCAATTATTTTCCAATTTTGTTATTTATGAAATATTATCAGTACATCTTTGATAAAGCTATTTTCCCGCTAAATTTCTAACGGATAATGAGTTATTATTTTGAATACATCTTTAATAATAACTGATGAATTTATAAGTTTCATATTTATTGGCTTAAATTATAATATCGATTCAAAAATACAATTTAATTACTGATACTCTTATAATTATTATTTCAAAATAACTATTGAATTGACTCAATGAATATATCAATTTGTTGAAATCTTAGATACCGATCCATCAGTAAAGAACGTATTGAAAAAATTAAGCTTCCACCATAAATATGTATTGAATAAATTTTGATCGTATTAGATCACGAATTCATAGGAAAAAATTGATTCATCCTACTTTGAAAAATATCAATCGTTATTAATATTACATATATTTATAGTTGTTATTATTTTGTGAAATCGCATTTTCTGTTTTTTCTAATAAATTTTTTCTTACGTCCACTTGAAATAATTGCCACTTATTTTGTGATCTCTGTACGATCGAGTTACTCATGTTAATCGATCGTACAGAGATCACAAGAGTTTGTTAGAGAATATGCATTCATTCTTCCTACACGATTTCGTTATATTATATAAGGTTTTTCAGATAATCACCATCATGCCTAAAAAAGCAAAAGTAAGGGCTGGACCTCCAGAAAGCAAACGAAGTCAAATAAAAAAAATGCAGGAACAAAAATACAAGGTAAAAATGCCACATTTCATAATCATATACTTATTGAATCACCCTTCTACTGAGAAATGTCGATTAATATCAAATTAAAAGTTAATGATATAAAATTATTAAATAATTATTCAATAGAAAATCGTTCAGATTAAAATTTTCACTATGTTTTCCCAAAAATTGAGAAATATCACTTTAATATCAAATTAACTCACAGCTAAAATAACAATCATATCAAACTTTCCAAAATTTTCAGTTTTATTTCCCTTGGAATGTTTGCAGACAACATCATAAATCTGATTATTTTCTTTAATATACTTCTCTGAAATAAAAATTGTGAAACGAAGCAATACCAATATTTGAAGATTCAAAACGACATCTCAATCGTATAATTATGTTATTGTTGTTATTTAAAATTTATTCATCATTCATAATGTATTGATGTTAATATCTTTATAAGAGATATTACAAATCAAAATAAGGAACAAATTATATCATGATATATAATTTGTAATCTATTTTCCAAATAATTCAATTCATTCAATTTTTCAATAAATAAATAATAGAGATTTCATAATAAAATCATACAAATCTCAAATTTATCCGATTAATTTGTTCTCTAATATTAATTAATATTGCATATGAGTAATCATTCACATATTTACCTATTTCTTTATATGAATAATGAATCAATATATTGAAATTTTATATTTATACATTTAAAATATATATTATATCCAATGGTACCTATATAAAATTGATAATTCAAATTCCCTTATTCAAATTATATCATAATAATAATAAAATAAATGTTTTTCATTATAGATGCAGACGTTGAGGAATTTAATACAACCCAGAGTGAAATATCAGGTAATTCTATGAATATATTTCTTTATATTAATTCATCTATAGTCCGTTTAAGAATTATTGACATCGAAGCATGCCATGAACGTTCAGTCGGGGCTTTATTTCTAGTTACTAAAAAGTCACTAAAAATTTCTGTGGGTTCATCAGAGTCAGAGAAGCGAAATAAATAAAATAAATATAACCTAGAAATATATTTAATACAATTTTGATTTTCCAAAGCAAGTTTTGGTACTTGAGAATGTTCCTGATTCTTAAATACCATTAGGATTGTGTAAATCTCTATACCTACCAGAATAATTTCTGACACTGTATTGACAAATTTTCGTATTCACCATCAATTGCAGCTAAAGAGCGAGGAAACCAGGGTAACCGAAACCAGAATAGGTATAGCTCCTAAGCTTACGAATATCATGAAAAATAAACAGTCATTTATTATTTCAGTCCAGTTCAATCAATGGGATTCAGGTTCTATTACTATATCGCTGCCTCAATAAATAAAACTATAAACTATCGAAGTACTCTAATGAGATGTAATTCATAATTCACCCATGAAGATTGAGACTCTATTGAAGATAATTGAGATAAATGTTCCTTTTCTCTGACAAACTTTCATAATTAAAACTAAAGTGATTGTCTTCAACTCAAAATCAACTGGGGTAGCCAAACTGGTGAAACGAAACAGTAAGAACTTGTTGATACTTTGAAATGTGCATAATAACAAATAAAAGAATCTATTCAGTAGGTATGTTAATTGTATAACTTTAATAAACTTATCACCAATTCTGTCTGTTCCAGTAAGAGGAATATTTCATTGAATAGCTAAAAAAAATGAACAGAGCTTAAATGGCAAAGGTGTTAAAATTAAATGAAGTGAAAGAATGTGGACCACAAGATGTTATCATTTTTGTATGAAATTCATACTTGTTTCAGAATATACTATTGCACAGATTAAATAATGATTTCATTCATGTATATGCTTTGGTGACGTTTGATATGAATAATTCAGTATTTGTTTGTTGATTTAATATATCCATCATATTAATTAAGTACTATTTCTTTAGATCCCCAATAGAAAACACTGTTTGACCTCAGTCGAGAATAGAGAAATGGTGAATATTTTGGCTTTTAATGGAAACTATTATCAATTCAGCTTTATTTAGGTCTTGTCGGTGTCATTTTAGATAAAAAGTTGATTGAGTTCCTTTGAGTGTTAATTCAGAGAAAGCAAATGTTAAAGTTTTAGCATAAAATCTTTATTTAAATCCTTACCGTATGGGTAAGGAACACACTTATTCAACATTTCTTAAATCTGACAATTTACAGTGAAAAACTAAAATAAGCTTCTGTACAAAATTGAGAAAATTCATTCAGAACATTATTCAAAAATTTTATTGTTAATTGGAGACAGAAATATTATATGCAATCATAGATTCATTGAAAATAATTATTGAAAGTACAGTGGAATACTTATAGACTTATATGTACATTTTACTATTTACATTATCTTCTGAATGCAGTGCTCCAAAGCGAACATAACATAAAATAACTGTTAGAGTAAACATTAATATTGTATTAACAATTCAACTTTCTATAAAATCCAATAAAGGATTCAAGTATTCTTGAGTTAATCAATTATGGGATACTTATGTTCTTGTAGCCATTGCCGAATAACTTTTTCACGAGAAGCAGTCGTAGGTATTTGATCAACTCTGATTGAATGGTATGGTGAATTATCCATGATAATGACACACTTTGTATCAAATAACTGCAAAGAAGGTATTAATTGTTCAGTAATCCATTAATGAAATAGTTCCCCATTCATTGTCTTATGGTAATCCGTATCATTGATACCACTGTCAAGAATTAGATCACATCCAGGTAAAAATCCATCAAATTGTATACCTCCTGCCTTCACCTATGAATATACTAGGCAATCCTTTAGGATTACTTTCTAATGTCCACTGGCGGATTTGACTGCCACTTTCAAATATCCATGTTTCATCTAGATAAACAAATTTTACATTTTCTCTCAAGTATTCAATATATTTACCATAAAACCGTACTCTATTCACGATATTTTTATGTTTATCAATAAGAATTTTCCTTCGATCAACTTTCTCGTACTTGTAACCAATTTTTCTGATTATTCTATAGTGTTGACTTAAAATGATCGAAATCCAGGTGATTTTTAGCCAGTTCAAAAATGATATCCAAACTGATATACTCGTTGTTTTTGATTTTAGAAAAAATAAAGTCGTTTAATGTCTCTTTGAAGGTATAATCATGTGGAATAGGTTTCCTTCCAGTGCTAACTCTGGCTCTACCAACTTGCCTTCTACTTTTTTCTCCGAAATTCTTCAGACAGTTCTAGGAGAAATCTGAAATTTTAAAACTCATTACTTAATCAGAAAACACATTGTACATGATCGTTTACCTGAAATACCAGCACAATGCGTTTAATACTAGCTGAAATATCTGCTGAATCCCTAACTAAAGAACTCGCAGTAACACCGATACACTGCCTGGCGTTCTCTTGCAGTAAGGTGAGAGGTATCTGGTTGTATTCCGGCCATTTTCAATTCAGTAATCAAATCAAAGTAGATTTAGGAGATATTTAAATCCACTTGCCGATTAAATCAAGAATATTCACAAATAAATTCGAAATATCTTCAATAGGTTAACTCAAATTGGAAAAAGTCAAAGTCAGTGATATTTTCAACACCAACCTAAAATCGGCAAATCGAAATTCACCGAACGGACCGATACCAACATATTTTCGATTTCCCACAGCCACCCGAGATGTCAATCATTCTTAAACGTAGTATATATTATTGTATGTCGTCATTATTGGCAAGAGTAGTGTTGAAAACGTATACCATAAATCAATAAAGAAATATTTTTATAGGTCTCCAAATATATCTTATTCTACAACGCTTTATTTCAGTATTGAAATAAAATTGATTTTCAGAATTAAAGATTGAATTATGATTCTTTTCATTTATCAAAATAACACATTGAATCCGCCAAAACTTCACAATCCTGTGTACAATCCTTATATACCTTTTCAAAATTCATATCATTAATCCATATCACATATCCAGAGTCTCGATTTAATATCTAAGGGATTACAATTACCATTCATTATTACTCTGAAATGTTTTCAGACTCGCCTTGAAAATAAATCTACTACCACATATTCAAATGTTTGTGCCAAAGAAAATAATTTTCCTCAACGAAAAATGATTAAAATATTCGTTTTTCCATCGTTAATATTTAATATATTCAAAACCTAATTCTTATCAATAGACCAAATTCCATTATGAAAACAACAATATCAATAATTTCCAGAACTATACTTATTTATGTAAAGTGGCTTTGAGCGAAATGTGAACGATTTTTTTCCTATTATAAATTGGACCATGTATACATATATGATTATATCTGGCACATAGACATAGTGAAATGGATTGAGTAATCCCTATTCAACTTCATAAGGCGAATTTTGGCGAGATGTGGTTATATCTAACTATGGTTACGTTATTCGACAGAAAATATGTGTATTGAATGTCAACTATGTAACAATGGTAAGCTGTAGTTACATCGCCAAAATTCGCCTATAGAAAATATGACTGTAAAATTAAACCAATTCGCGACCAATAGTTTTCTTTTTTTATGTCACCACAAATCTATAAAAAAGAGACAGGTATACTGTCCCTAATATCGCATCCTCTCTTTCTCCGATTGGTGACATTTCAGGTGGTTTTTGCTCAGTCCATTCTCTACAATCTCGCAATAATTGATTAAAAACTTGAAAAAAAATTCATAGAATACAATTTTTTTTATGCATAAGCCTATAGTCGAATTTTAGCGATATAACTACAGCTTACCATAGTTACATAGTTGACAGTTAATACACGTATTTTCTGTCAAATGATCACGTGATAGTTGATAGCGTTTTCCATTGAAAGAATTGGTACGCAATAAAATTATCCCAGTGCAATTTTTTGTGTTGCATTGGTATAAAGAACATGAAAAATTGCAATAGGGTTGCACTGGGACAGTTCTGGTGAGCACCAGTTTTTCTAATGAAGAACGCTATAGATCAACTAAAAAAGTCTTCTAGGCTCTGTAAAATCTTTCGGTTAACGCCACTGTACATACAAAAATTATATGCTGAATCCTTCAATCATTAAATTGACAATCAATCGAATCAAAACAGAGAATCTTATATCTAATAGGGAATTATTGGACACTGAAAAAATTAAAAAATATGCTGTTATAAAAACATTTGTTTGATCAGAATCATATTAATATGTTAAGTAATCAAGTTTTGTTTTGAAAATTGGATTGTAATCAAAATTTTTGAATATCTTCTGATATTGATCATAATAATCACTTTTTTTATTCAAGAATTCCCCAGTAAAAAAAAACCCTGGTCGAATCGAGTAAATTGTTGGTATTGATCGGAATTATTCCTATAAGTGAATAGATAACCAAAATTTCATCATAAGAATAATATTCATATTTGGATAGAATTCTAAATCCCAACTTTTCTCTAATTCATTGTTAATATGATATGTAATTTCTCAGTATATTCTCAAGTAATTTCATACAATCGTATAATATGAACTTATTCATTTCAAAATCAATGATTATTCCTATTCTGCAATCAAACCGAATGAAATATTTTGGTGGAATATTTTTTACGAGGAAGGGTCTTATATGAATTCGAAATAAATTATTTTGATTGTTAATCCATCGATAGTTAATCATAGATTCGTTAAGATAATATTTTTTGCACATCATGCATTTTTCATTATTTTGAATCAAATAATTCATTTTGTAATATTCGAAATATTCCTATAACCAAATAGGCAACTAAAGTTTATCATGAGGGTATTTATGTTTGCATAACATTTAAAATCGCAACTTTTCTCTAAATCATTGTTATTATTATTATTATGATATTAAATTTCATACTATATGCTCCATTGAATTTATATAATCATTTAGCATGACTTTATTCATATCAAAATAATATCGAATAAATTATTTTGGTGGAATATTTATTACGGGAAATGGTCTTATATGTATTCGAAATAAATTATTTTGATTTTTAATCTATCGATAGTTAATCAAAGATTCGTAAAGAAAATATGTTTTTTCATAGCAACCATTATTTCGAATCAAATAATTAATTTTGTAACATTCACAAATATTCCTATAACTACATAGGCAACTAAAGTTTATCATGAGAGTATTTATGTTTGCATAGCATTCTAAATCGCAACTTTTCTTTAATTCATTGTTATTAGGATATTATATTCGACACTATATTCTCAAATAATTCCTTACAATCTTATAACATGTCTCCATTTAGTTCAAAATTCATGATTAACAATATTCTTCAATCAAATCGAATGAATTATTTTGGTGGAATCATGTATACGAGAAAT
This sequence comes from Propylea japonica, assembly GCA_013421045.1. Taxonomy (NCBI): domain Eukaryota; kingdom Metazoa; phylum Arthropoda; class Insecta; order Coleoptera; family Coccinellidae; genus Propylea; species Propylea japonica. The sequence goes on from CM024246.1 coordinate 34,566,827, forward strand.
GGTGTTTGTAATTGAAATAAATTGTTTTAATTATTGTTCCATCGATAATTAATCGGAGATTAGTGGAGAAATCATTTTTCATAACATACATGTTTCATCATTTCAAATCAAACAATTAATTTTGTAATATTCGCAATTATTACTCAATAGGCAAACAAGGATTTATCATGAGAGTATTTACGTTTGCCTAGCATTCTGAATCTCAACTTTTCTTCAATTCATTATTATTATACTATTACATATTACATTATATTATACAGTTGTTTCATACAATCGTATAAAATGACTCTACTCATTTCAAAAATACATGATTATAAATATTTTACAATCAAATCGAATGAATTATTTTGGTGAAACTATTTTTACGAGAAAAGGTCCTATATGTAAATGAAATAAATTATTTTAATTATTATTCAATCGACAGTTGCTCAGAGATTCCTCAAGAAAATATTTTTTCATAACAAACATTTTTTATTATTTCAAATCATAGTTGTTAATACAAACTCATATCATTTCAATTTTTTCCGGAAGTAATTATAACGATATTTTTATTATCAATTGGAATAATTCAAAGTTCGAGATCTTCCATATTTGAAAAAAAGTCTTATATATAATTAAAATTCAACTCTATTTGATAGCAAACATAATTAATGTTTGCAACAATGCAAATTTGAACACCATATATCAATGTACAATCAGAATTGTACATTTAATCTCACTATTTAAATAATTATTCAATATAAAATAATTTGCAGATTCACCGGAACTCTGCATAAACCAAAATAAAAAAAAGGACCTAAGTTGGAGATCAAAAAAGGAAAAAAACATTCAATCAATGAAACAACTCAAGGTAACAATCTTTTGCTATACTACACCAGTTTTATTACAATTTCAGGTGAATATTTTCATCTAATGATGAACTAATGTTTGTAGATTACTCAAGTGATTCAATATTAAACTGTTTCTTATTTAAATAATATAATAACACAGAAGCCTTAACAAATTCGAAAATAAATCTATACTCAAATTTACTTTTATTCTAAATAATTCCAAATACTGTCAGATTCAAATAATATTTTTCCATATGTGATTTAAATCAAAATCCAGCAAACAAATCGTTCAACTAAGAGGAAACCAACGTTATCTAATAGAGTATATTGATATCTGCATCAGCGCGAGTTTTAACCATTCATAATTTTCAATTGGAATTTGACCTTTATTCGCACTATTTATATAATAATTCAATATAAAATTATTTGCAGATTCAATTGAACTCCATAAAAATAAAGATAAACAAACAGGACCTAAATTGGCTGTTAAGAAAGGAAAGCAACATTCGAAAAAGGAAACTCAAGGTAAAAATCTTATATTTTCTTCCCAATTTGATTCAGTTCCAGAGGAATATTTAACACAAACAATTAATCCGATTATTAAATAATTGTTTATTGATACCCCAAATGAATCAATATTTAACTGCTTTCACTCTTATATTTACAAATGTATGCACACAAAAGCTTCAGCAATTTCGAAAATTGATCTATTATTCAGGTTCATTTCAATTCAAAACGAATAATTTCAAAATGTCGCTTAAATGTATAATTTGTCTATACATTTTATGAATTGCGCTTTTCTTTCACATAAAGCGGCTTCAATTAAGAAGAGGATATTTGCATTTCAAATATATCAATATGCAAAATGACCCATACAGAGGTAATTTATTCCCAACATATATAATTTCAATTATTCATCAGTCCATTTAAATCAACAATTTTCTTCGAAATTATTTTCAATTCTTAGCTTCAAAACACTTGAATTGATATTAAACATAGTTAATTTTAACTATTGATCATTGTTATTAAATGCATTATTTCGAATCAAATAATTCATTTTGTGATATTAGCAAATATCTCTACAACTAAATAGGCAACTAAAATTCATCATGAGGGTATTCATGTTTGCATATAACATTCTAAATCTCATCTTTTCCTCAATCCATCGTTATTATGATATTAAATTTCATACCATATTCTCCAATAATTTCATACAATCGTATGACATGACTTTATTCATTTCAAAATCAATGATTATTCCTATTCTACAATCAAATCGAATGAAATATTTTGGTGGAATATTTCTTACGAGACAGGGTCTTATATTTATTTGAAATAACTTAATTTGATTGTTATTCGATCGATAGTTAATCAGAAATTCGTAAAAAATATGTTTTGTCATAACATGCATTATTTCGAATAAAATAATTCATTTTGTGTTATTAGCAAATATCTCTACAACTAAATAGGCAACTAAAGTTTACCATGAGGGTATTCATGTTTGCATATAACATTCTAAATCTCAACTTTTCCTCAATCCATTGTTATTATGATATTAAATTTCATACCATATTCTCCAATAATTTCATACAATCGTATAATATGACTTTATTTATTTCAAAATCAATGATTATTCATATTCTACAATCAAACCGAATGAATTATTTTGGTGGGATATTTCTTACGAGAAAGGGTCTTATATGTATTAGAAATAAATTATTTCGACTGTGATTCCATCGATAATTAATCAGAGATTCGTAAGGAGAATATTTTTTTGCATATTATACATTTTTCATTATTTTGAATAAAATAATTCATTTTGTAATATTCGCAAATATTCCTATAATTAAATAGGCAACTAAAGTTTATCATGAGGATATTTATGTTTGCATAACATTCTAAATCCCAACTTTTCTCCGATTCATTGTTATAATGATATTGAATTTCACACCATATTCTCCAGTAATTTCATATAATCGTATAACATGATTTTATTTATTTCGAAATCAATGATTATTCCTATGTCACAATCAAATCGAATGAAATATTTTGGTGGAATATTTTTACGAGGGAGGGTCTTATATTCGAAATAAATTATTTTGATTGTTAATCTATCGATAGTTAATCAGAAATTCGTAAAAAAATATGTTTTGTCATAACATGCATTATTTCGAATAAAATAATTTATTTTGTGCTATTAGCAAGTATCTCTACAACTAAATAGGCAACTAAAATTCATCATGAGGGTATTCATGTTTGCATATAACATTCTAAATCTCAACTTTTCCTCAATCCATCGTTATTATGATATTAAATTTCATACCACATTCTCCAGTAATTTCATACAATCGTATGACATGACTTTATTCATTTCGAAATCAATGATTATTCTTCGAAATTATTTTCAATTCTTAGCTCCGAAACACTTCAATTGATATCAAACATTGTTAATTTTAACTATTGATCATTGTTATTAAATGTAGAATATTTTTAAAATTCTTAAAAATTTAAAATATAAATCTGATGTTTTTGTTTGCTATTCACAGAACCTTCACAGCCCAAGAAAAGGAAAATCCAAGATACAGATGTCCTCAAGGCAAACGAAAGACCGGGCGGAAAGTCAAATCAAGGTAGGAACAATTATACTCTACTGTTATTTAAATCGTACATTATATTCTTAATCTGGAGAAATACCTAATCATAAAGTTGAATTTTTCGAAATAATATATTCAATCCGTTAGTTTTTCAAATTTTGCCTCAAATATAGACCAATAATGGTTTTATCCATAATACTTCACAAAAAGCATTCATACAGGGTGTTTCATTGGGAAAGGAAAATACTTCACAGGTGCATAGGTGGCATCAAGACGGTTCTAAAGATACCCCATTTATTATGTCTCACTGTCTTCGTAGCCGAAATACAGGGTGTATTATGAATTCAGCCCGTTTCTTCCTGAGGCCGTACCAGACGAACCACCCGGTATATTTTCTTCATATTTGGCAAATATGTTCCTAATTGAGAGCCCAAATATATCATGCAATAACCGCCTCGAAAATCCAGGTCTGGATTAACAAAAAATTATGAATCGTTTGAATACTCGAAAGAACACCCTGTACATCGGAATTTTGAAAATCTGTTTTAATATGCAAAAACACCACTAAAAACTAAACTGGGACGTATACTTCAAATTTTTGCGCAGAAAGTTTTACTGCACAAATTTTCAAGGTAAAAGTGAAGTTTTTAGGAACTTGGATACCCGAAAATGGTTTGAAGTGACTTTAACAATGAAATATCAACAATATTGCATCCATAATTATTCATTAATTTGTAATTCATTTCCACATTGGTTTTCCTTTTTATAGCCGTATACTTGAAAATCCAGGTCCGGGTTAACGAAAAATTATGAATCGTTTCAATACTCAAAACAACACCCTGTACATCGGAATTTGGAAAATCTGTTTTAAAATTCGAAAATACTACTAAAAACTGAACTGAGACGTACACTTCAAATTTTTGCGCAGATAGTTTCAATGCACAAATTTTCAACGTAAAAGTGAAGTTTTTAAGAACTTGGATACCTGAAAGTGGTTTGAAGTGACTTTTAACAACGAATTAGCAAAATATTGAAATCCATAATTCAATACTGTTGATAATTCATTGTGAAAAGTCACTTCAAACCACTTTCAGGTATCTTAGTTTTTAAAAACTTCACTTTTACGTTGAAAATTTGTGCATTGAAACTATCTGCGCGAAAATTTGAAGTTTACGTCTCAGTTCAGTTTTAGTGGTATTTTCGAATTTTAAAACAGATTTTCAAAGTTCCGATGTACAGGGTGTTGTTTCGAGGATTCAAACGATTCATAATTTTCGTTAACCCGGACCTGGATTTTCAAGTATACGGCTTTAAAAAGGAAAACCAATGTGGAAATGAATTACAAAGTAATGTTGTAATAATTATGGATGCAATATTGTTGATAATTCATTGTTAAAGTCACTTCAAACCACATTCGGGTATCCAAGTTCCTAAAAAATTCACATTTACCTTGAAAATTTGTGCAGTAAAACTTTCTGCGCGAAAATTTGAAGTATACGTTTCAGTTGAGTTTTTAGTGGTGTGTTCGAATATTAAAACTTATTTTCAAAATTCCGATGTACCGGGTGTTGTTTCGAGAATTCAAACGATTCATAATTTTTGTTATCCCGGACCTGGATTTTCGAGGCGGTTATTGCATGATATGTTTGGGCTCTCAATTAGGAACATATTTGCCAAATATGAAGAAAATATACCGGGTGGTTCGTCTGGTACGGCCTCAGGAAGAAACGGGCAAAATTCATAAAACACCCTGTATCTCGGCTACAAAGACAGCGAGACCCTATAAATGGGGTATCTCTAGAACCGTCTTGGTGCCACCTATGCACCTGTGAAATATTTCCCTTTCCCAATGAAACACCCTGTATAATTGTTCATCTAATTCAAAACCAACAATATCGATCTAATTATATTTCAAAATTTATATTGAATTATTTCGTTTAAGTATTATCAGTTATATAAATTTTGATATTTTTTATGAAAAAAATTATAATCGTTGAAGAATTTTATATGATCATCCGGCATGAAATGAAATAGTTTTATTTATATTGATTGAACAGGGCTATCGAAAAATGATTCTAACAGCGCAATTGCTTTTGAATTATTCTTTGCTGCTACAGAATAAGGATACCAAACTAAGTTCATTCCATAATCAATCGGAGCATAACACGATATTTGTTGTCAAATTATCGAACACACGGATAAGATTGGAATCATTAATTTCCAAATTTCAAAGTAATTATCAAGATTTTGAGTTAAAATTCTGCTACTTAAATGACCAGTGTCATAAACAATTAGAGATAAATATTATAAAAAATTCGATAAATGTATTGAGTTTTTACAGAAAACGCCAAATTAAGAGCAGTTCAAAACCAATTGCGGTGTTACGATCTGTATTTCGCATTCAACATCGAATATAACAAATGTTTACCGAATAACTTTTATTTCAGAAATGACAATATCAAACGCAAAAAATCCGGTTACTAATATTAGCGAGCTGGCACAAAGATTTTATACAGAAAGTGTTCATATTCTTAGGGGTACAATCTGTCAAGCTGATTTACGTTATTCGGAAATCAGCCGAAACAAACAATGTACCCCTATTGCGGTAACAGCGCTCGCATATAATCGAATACTCCCGTTTAGCGCTTGGAACGCACAAACGATACAGGATATTTTAGATTACGGCGATAGTTTATATCGCAAATCGATTCGAGAAAGGTCTTTTCAAAATTTAGCGAATGTATCCTCGCATCCTTACCTGATGCTACAAGAGGTACATTCAAAATTCATAATTAATAATTATGGATTTAGTTATTATTAGTTATTTAGTAATTCACGAAACAAACAACGTAGATGGGCGGATTGGGTTAGAAAATGAAGAACCTTTTTTTAAATTAGCTGACGGATTGCCGCAGATATTTCAAAATTACGAGTCAGCCGTTTTAACATGTAATTCCCTGTCTACCTGCATTTTCAAAGATTCGGATACAACCTATTATTTATTCGATTCTCACGCCCGCGGTGCGGACGGAAAAGCTTGCGAATACGGAGGTAAGGCCTGTCTAATAAAATTTCGAAGCGTAGATCTTTTGCTGAGTTTTCTGCTGCAGAATTATCCCGCCAATGAAGTATATTGCCTGAGCCCAATTGAGTTTAGATTAGAATCTGCTGCCACACTACGGAACAGATCGTCTTACGCTGTTCTAAGCGTTTTAGATACCTGTTCTCCGCCTGTGACAGTAGATTTTATTCAAAATTCTTTGGACTCACTCAATATGTTCATTGAACAAGATAATTTCGTCACTCCGAAGCCGCCTAACTCTACGACTGTCGTTCGTGACGCAGCATCCAAACATCCAGACGTTCCCCTCCTTTATTTGGGCAAAATGGATGTTGTATGTATTATTGTAGTGCGCTGTTTTTCCGCAACGAAAACCTGTTCTGCTGCAACAACGGAGCAGTTCAGGTAGCAAACAGTCCGGAATATCCGGATCTGTTAAAGTCCCTGATCACCGACATGCATCCGCAATCACGAGGATTTTTGAGGAATATCAGAAGGTACAACAGTTTACTAGCTCTTGGATCTTCGGCAGCAGATTTGCGAAAAGACCTAGGACCCGGAGCTCCAGTCGTTGTCGTAGCAGGGCAGATCCATCATCGCCTAAGTAATGTTGGTACCTTCAATCCCCGTTTCGGCTCTCTCTATTTTATAGATAGCGGAGAAGCAAAACGGGCTAGAGCGAATGCCGCTGTCGGTAAAGATTGCGAGGCCGGTTTACTGGCACAAATAGACGCGCTCTTGAGAACTACGCATCCATTCGCTCAAATGTACCGAAGTTTAGGCCAAAAGTCGAGGACGAGCGACGGACACACGGTAGTGACAGGATACCAGAAATTGGCCTTTACTTCCACACGATGCCAGGTACAAACAGGAGCGTCTATGCAGCGCCCTCCAATATGGACGAAATCGGCGCCGTCTTCACATCTGTCGACGGAAATATGCCGCCACCCCAAAACTGCGTTCGCGTGTTTTATCGCGAAGGTAGCGCAGAGTGCACGGATATACCCAAATTGTCGCCAATCGTGGACGCTCTTTGTTACCCATTACTCTTTCCTCACGGAGAGTTGGGATGGGCGACGAATATGCAGAGATTCGGCAGCAACGATAAGAAGAGGAAACGGATCAGCAAAAGGGAGTTCGATCTATACCGTTTGATGAGCAGATCGGGCCGGTTCAATCCAATCCTCCTTTGCGGCAAACTGAGTCAACAGTACATCGTTGACAAGTATGCCGAATTGGAGGGTGATCGGTTGAACTTCCTGAGAATTCATCAAAAAGATGTCAGGGCGGACACTTACGTCGGACTCCTCGATTACATCGCCCGTAAGAACGAAAGGGAGCCGGTCGAGAGCGAAAGAATTGGCAAGGTGGTAATATTGCCCAGTTCTTTTTCGGGAGGGCCTAGGAACATGCAGCAGCGATACCAGGACGCAATGTCTATCGTTGCGAAATTTGGACGACCCTCTTTATTCGTGACTTTTACTTGCAATCCGAATTGGCGTGAAATTCGAGAAAATTTAGGCACTAAATTGTTAAATCCGCAGGATAGACCTGAACTGATCGCGAGAATTTTCGATTTAAAGAGAAAGGCCCTTTTCGAGGACGTTCTAAAACACAAAATTTTCGGCAACGTGATCGCTCACGTTTACGTCGTCGAGTTTCAAAAACGCGGCTTACCCCATCTCCATTGGCTTTTGTTTTTGGCAGATGGTGATAAGTTGCGTGAACCCGACGACGTAGATAGATTGATCTGCGCCGAACTACCCGCCGCCAATACGCGGCTTTTTGACATCATAATGGCCACCATGATTCACGGTCCCTGCGGTGATCAATTTCCAAATTCACCCTGTATGGAAGAGGGCGTGTGTACCAAGCGCTATCCCAAAGATTATTCGGAAAATACCGTCATAGACCGAAGACGGCCTATATACAGACGCAGAAATGATGGGCGCAGTGTAGCATTGATGAAGAACGGTATTTCGTATACAGTGGATAATAGGGACGTAATTCCTTATAATCCGTACCTGTCTATGAAGTACGATTCTCACATTAACGTGGAAGTTGTTACAAGCGTCGGAGCGGTTAAGTACGTTTTTAAATACATAAACAAAGGACCGGACGCTGCGGTAATCCAGGCGAAAAACGAGCAGGTATTTGACGAGATCAGGGCGTACATCGACTCCCGGTATTTGTCTGCCGGTGAGGCAGCGTTCAAGTTGTTACCCTTCACAACCCACGGTAACACGCCCACGGTTTATCAATTACCTGTTCATTTGCCTGGAGAACAGCCCGTTCGGTTCGTAGAAGGCGAAGAAGAGGCGGCCGTACGGAGACAGGACGGAAAACTCTCCCTCTTGGAAGCGTACTTCGCGTTGAACGGAAGCGATCCGAGAGCGACACAGTACGCTTATTGCGAAATACCCCTGCACTACAGCTGGGCGAACGGTAGATGGCGCAGAAGATCCAAATCCATATCTGTCGTTACTCGGATGTTCACAATTAGTCCGAAGTACGTGGAAAAGTTTCATTTAAGAATTTTGCTTCAATACGTACGCGGTGCGAAATCCTTCGAAGATCTTCGTACATATAATGGAATTGTGTATCCCACATTTCAAGAAGCTGCCCGAATCAGGCTATTGGTCGCTTCCGATGATGAGTGGAAAAAAACATTAGAGCAGGCAGCTTTGGTTGACATGCCGAAGTGCATGCGAAAAATGTTCGCATACATGTTATGCTACTGCGAAGTCGGAAACCCTCTGGCCCTTTGGGTGGCTTTTAAACATTATATGTGCGAAGATTTTCTTAGAAAAAATCTCTCAGGTGAGGACGCGGAAAACTGTGCGTTACGCGGGATCGAAAACATACTGCGGTATCTGGGTAAAAGCCTTAAGGATTTTGGTTTGCCAGAATATCGACCCGTTAGCGTTGGTATTGATGACGACGAAGACGTCGATATTGATGCCAGCGTTAACGCAGAGATAGCTGCTAAATTTGATCCGGCCAAGCTAAACCCCGAGCAACGGGATGTTTTCGACCGCGTCGTTACTGCTATCGAAAATGACGCTCCGAACCGCTACTTTTATTTAGGAGGTAGCGGAGGTACAGGTAAAACTCACCTGTACAATGCTTTATTGACCTTCTGTCGGACAAGGGGTGTTTCAACCATCGCCGTCGCTTTCACCGGCATTGCGGCCCTTTTACTTCAAGACGGGTGTACTGCTCATTCAAAGTTCAAGTTACCCTTGAACGTGGATGCGGACACCCGTTCATGTATGACGGCTCAATCAGAAGAAGCGGCCACTTTGAGGAGACTGCGTGTTATGATTTGGGATGAAGTTTCCATGGCCAGTTATCACGTGTTAAACGCTGTAGATCGACTCCTCCAAGATTTGCGTAATGACTGTCGCCCGTTCGGCGGTCTTTGCGTGCTTCTTAGAGGTGACGTCAAACAGTTACCACCCGTGGCAACTGGCAGGGTGGAGCAGGTGGAACTCTTTTTCACAAATTGTAATGCGTGGGCTCACTTCAAAGCGTTGGAACTGAAGGTCAATATGCGTGTTGATACGGGTGAGAGGGAGTTCGCTGGATGGCTCGAACAACTGGGTCAAGGTTTGCTTAACGAAAGCGTTACGGACGATAGCAATAACGACGTTTGCCTGCCTGAACACTGCTTGACCGACAATCTCATCGGAGAGATTTTTGGCCGTTTCGATACTCTGACGCCGGAACAACTTTCGACACGAGCCATTCTTTGCCCCAGAAACGAACATTGTAATAGGTTGAATGACATTATGCTTGAATCGTTCCCGGGAAATATCATCACTATCCGTAGCAACGATAGCGTTGCTTCAGGAGACGCAGATGAAATAGCAAACTATCAGTTGGAATATTTAAACAGCATAACACCCAGTGGAATGCCCCTCCACGAACTTAAACTTAAAGTAGGCGTACCGATTATACTTTTGCGAAATATTAATTTAATGGATGGATTAATCAACGGTACGAGACTACTGGTGTTATCAGCTACGGACTCCTTATTAATAGCCAAAAGTGTCACCGGTCGTTTTAGCGGAAGAATACATTTCATCCATAGGATGGATCTTACCTCTTCCGATAAAACACTGCCGATAACTTTGAAAAGGAGACAATTCCCTGTAAAAGTTTGCTTCGCACTAACTATCAATAAAGCTCAGGGGCAAACATTTGACAAAGTAGGCATTTATCTTGGTTCTCCGGTTTTTTCACACGGTCAACTTTACGTTGCGTTTTCAAGGGCTCGCAATTGGAACGCCGTAAAGGTGAAAGTAGATGAATCGAAAAAACAGGGTAAATTGCTGAAATTTTCCAAAAACATTTATACCAAAAATATAATTTATGGCAGCATACTAAATTCTATAAAGTAACCCATTTTTTTTTAATAATTCATACAAAATAATCCATCCGATATTTGGCCAGTCAAAATTTGAAACTTTTAAGATTCAAGTATAGTAGGTATTCGTACCGATTTTTCCTTTATGATGTCTGGGGTGAATTAGAAATCATTTCGGTCGTAGATTCGCGAATATTGGTAACGAAACGAAATGAATATTAATTTTCTCAAATTTTCTTCTGTCCTGAAACACCTGATCAGTAAGTGTTGGAATACAACAAATGTGGTTCTATGGTCTCCAATCCACCCTCTTCTATGGTTTCATTTTGGCGCGATGTTTTTTGGCTTTCTCCCTCTACGATGCGATGATAAATTAAGGGCGCGGTCAGCAGCTGCTTAGTTAGTTCGTCCCAAGCCATCGACCGGTGAACGTCTTGTCTTTGTACTAGTTATAACGCTTTTTACGTATTGTTCATTTTATCATTCGCTTACAATATCATACAATAATCACTGTGTTACTGAATAAACTTTATATAGACTTTCTATTAACGTTTTTCTATCCCAAAAGGTTATGGGCTCTCTCTCTCTCTCTCTCTCTCTTGTGTGACTATTTTCGTGAGTGAATGAACAGTTTCGAGAGAACAAAAAGTTACCAAGCAGTATAGAACTTTTCGTGTTTAAGTGTATCAGAAAACATGGGTGAAATGTATCGTTCTTCCATACAGAAGTTGAATACGGATAACTACGGAATATGGAGTAAGAAAATGGAACTGCTTCTCATAAGGGAAAAAGTCTGGGAAGTTGTAAGTAAGGAAAAACCCATATTTAAGACAAATGAAGAAGATAAGGAGCAGGCATGGCAAGATAAGGATGATTTAGCAAGATCATCAATAGGTCTTCTCATTGAAGACAGTCAGTTTTTACATATACAAGATTGTAAAACTGCAAGGGAATATTGGGACAAACTCAGGGAATATCATCAAAAGTCAACATATGCAGGTATTATATATTTATACAGAAAATTGTTTAATCTTCGTCTGCAAGAAGGAGATAACGTTGAAGATCACATCATACAGGTACTTACCCTTTTCAATAAACTTAATGCATTAGGAGAAGAATTGAAAGACAAGTTTAAAGCAACGTTACTTCTTACAAGTTTGCCAGAATCATATAACTCACTTATTACTTCTCTAGGAGATCAGAAAAATGAAAATTTTACACTTGATGCTGTGAAAAGCCGAGTTATTGATGAATACAGTCGAAGAAAAGAAAATACAGCAGGGAACAGTGAAGCAGTTCTGAAAACAGTGCAGTTCAAAGAAAAGGATCATCAAAAAAAAGATACAGCATGTTTTTTCTGCAAGAAGCCAGGACACCAGAAAAAAGAGTGTTTTGCTTATAAGAAGTGGAAGAACAATCAGAAGAATAAAGAAAAAGAACGAGTCAGTGTAGCAACAGAAGCGACAGAAGAATTACTTCTAAGCAAGTATTGTAAGGATTCTGTAAAGTGTTCAAATGGATGGTTTGTAGACTCAGGTGCCACAAGTCACATGACAGGTTCAAAAGAATTGTTTCACTACCTAGATGAAACGCAGAAAGGATGCATACAGTTGGCAGAAGAAGATAAGATTTGTAGGATGGAAGGTAAAGGATCAATACTCATTAAATGCTTTGTTGATGATCAGGTGAGTGAGATACTTTTGAAAGATGTTCTGTATGCACCATCCCTCAAATCTAGTCTATTATCAGTAAAGAAACTCGCTATAAATGGCTATAAAGTAGATTTTAAGGAGAATGTATGCAACATCAGGAAAGATGATAGAATTTTAGCAAAAGCATATACAGGTAATAGACAGGAGGATCTGTACAGGGTGGACACAGTTACAGAAAGAGCTAAAGCAGCCATGGACTCTGAGAAGCATGGTGAAAACTGCTACCACATCTGGCACAGGCGTTTCGGCCACAGGGACACCAAGGCAATAAAGGATTTAATTAAAAAAGATCTTGTTTCAGGATTAAAAATTCGGGACTGTGGACTAGAAAGCATCTGCGAACACTGCCTGGAAGGAAAGATGGCAAGAAAACCATTTCCCACGGAAAGCGAGACGAAGACTCAAGCTATACTTGACCTAATACACACAGATGTTTGTGGACCTATGCAGACAGAATCACCTGCTGGAAAAAGGTATGTGATGACAATCATTGATGATTATTCAAGATATACGTTTTTGTACTTTTTAAAACAAAAAAGCGATGCCGGAAAGTATCTTAAAGATTTCATCGAAGAAATGAAAACACAGCATAAAAAAGTTCCAAAATGCATCAGGTCAGATCGAGGACGGGAATATGTAAATTCAGATCTTATAAATTACCTAAAAAGTCAAGGAATAAAAATTCAATACACAGCTCCCTACTCACCACAGCAAAATGGCGTGGCTGAAAGAAAAAATAGATATTTAATAGAAATGGCAAGGTGCATGCTATTAGACGCAAAGTTAGAGAGAAAATTTTGGGCAGAGGCTGTTAATACAGCAAATTTTTTGCAAAATAGATTGCCCACCAGAACACGGGAAAAGACACCTTACGAAATTTGGCATTCAAAAAAACCTGATGTAAGTTATTTTCATATTTTTGGCTGCGAGGTTTATGTCCATGTCCCACAGGAATTACGACGAAAACTAGATGTTAAAGCTGAAAAATATATTTTTTTAGGATATTCAGAACATTCTAAAGCATACAAACTTTTGAATAAGGCGACAGGAAAAATAAAAATTAGTCGAGATGTTGTGTTTCTTGATAAGTATAATAACACTGATGAAGAAATTGACAATAATCTAGTTGAAATTGATTTTCCACAGATAGACACTTCTGTTAAAGAAGTGACAACAGAAAGGGATACAAGTGATGAACCTGCGCAGGACCAACTTCAGGACGAACCAGAATGCAGAAGGTCAACGAGAAAGAATCGAGGTGTACCTCCAAGTCGTTATCTTGATGTATCAAGTCTAGCTGAAGAAATAAAAGAGGACCCAAGAACAAGGAAACAGGCACTTAACAGACCTGATAAGGAAGAATGGATAAAGGCAATGGATGAAGAGTTATGTTCTCTGGAACATAACAAAACATGGACCATTGTTGAGGCCCCAAAAGGTGCAAACATAGTTAGCTGTAAATGGGTATATAAAACAAAAAGGAATTCGAAAGGAGAAGTCGAACGATACAAGGCAAGACTTGTAGCTCGTGGTTTCTCACAAAAGTTTGGCACAGACTATGATGAGGTATTTGCACCAGTTGTTCGACAAACAACATTGAAGGTTTTACTTACAGTGGCTGGAAGAAAAAATTTAACCATCAAACACTTTGATGTAAAATCAGCATTTCTTAATGGGAACTTGCAGGAAGAAATCTACATGCAGCAACCTGAAGGATATGCAGTGGCAGGAAAAGAAAATTATGTTTGCAAGCTTGAGAGGGGGATATATGGTTTGAAGCAAGCTGCAAACATATGGTATGAAAAGTTAAGATATGTTTTAAGGGATTATAATTTCAGCCAGAGTAAAGAGGATCAATGTTTGTTCACCAAAAAGATGACAGATGATACAGTTTACTTGATTGTACACGTTGACGATTTTCTGATTGCAGCAGAAAAGGAAGAAAACGTCGACAAAGTTGCTGTCTACTTGAAGACAAATTTCGAATTAACTGATCTTGGAAAAATAAGGAAATATTTGGGAATAAACATCAGGAAAAATAGTGAAGGATATTTCTGTATGAATCAATCTGACTATATCAGGAATATTTTGACCAGGTTTGGGTTGCAAGAAGCCAAACCATCCAACATTCCTCTAGATACAGGATATCAAAAACACAGGGAAGAAACTCCGTTGATGCAGAACAATGAAAAATACCAACAACTAATTGGAGCATTGTTGTATTTATCTGTCAACACCAGACCAGATATAACAGCTAGCGTCTCAATTATGAGCCAGTTCAACAAATGTCCTACAGAAATGGACTGGACCGAGGTAAAGAGAATATGCAGATACTTAAAAGGAACTATAAACTATGAACTTTTACTTGGTGGCCACAACACTGAAGGGAACAATTTGGTAGGATACTCGGACGCAGATTGGGCAAGTACGAAGGTAGATAGAAAATCCAACAGCGGGTATGTTTTCAAGCTATGGAACTCTACAATTAGCTGGGGTTGTCGCAAACAAGCTTCAGTTTCCCTATCATCAACTGAGGCGGAATACCATGCCCTAGCAGATGCAGTTCAAGAAGGTATGTGGATAAATAGATTACTAGGTGATTTTGAGATCTCTCATAATAAATTTCGTGTCTATGAAGATAATCAGAGTTGTCTGAAAATTATCGAAAATAATAAATTTAGCCACAGGACAAAGCATATAGACACAAAATTTAATTTTATTAAGGATTTAAAAAAGAAAAATCTAGTAGAATTACAGTACTGTCCCACAAACAAAAATATAGCAGACATGTTGACAAAGCCTTTGGATAGAATTAAGCTGCAGAGAATGGCTGAGGACTGCGGACTGATGGTGCATCCTCATTGACACCCCATTTGTTGAGGACGGGTGTTGGAATACAACAAATGTGGTTCTATGGTCTCCAATCCACCCTCTTCTATGGTTTCATTTTGGCGCGATGTTTTTTGGCTTTCTCCCTCTACGATGCGATGATAAATTAAGGGCGCGGTCAGCAGCTGCTTAGTTAGTTCGTCCCAAGCCATCGACCGGTGAACGTCTTGTCTTTGTACTAGTTATAACGCTTTTTACGTATTGTTCATTTTATCATTCGCTTACAATATCATACAATAATCACTGTGTTACTGAATAAACTTTATATAGACTTTCTATTAACGTTTTTCTATCCCAAAAGTAAGTTTTTTTTTATAATATATGCAATGTCCAAAATCATCATTTTACATATTAGTGAACGTTTCACTTTATTCCTCCGAACTTTTCTGTCATTATTTTCGAAAAATTTTCAAAGTCTTTCATTATACTCTCATTTATTTTATTCATTATTACATAATCTTCGAGTTAATTACAAATTATTACATTACGAAATAATTTATTTTTAAATTTAAAGGTGTATTCATTAAAATTTCAATCACGTTAATTAATGAAACGTCATTAATTTCATGCAACTTCCGAAATAATTTTTCAAATAAACCATCGATATGAATCCATATCAACGATTTCATCGCTCTATAAAACTTTGTCGTCCCCATTATTTCATTCTTCGTCTTTGATTTTTCTATCTGCGTTTTCTCGCCAATGTTCACGAATCTGTATATAGTGAAATGCAAAACAAATCTTTGTGCTAGCGACCTTTATTAATAATTCGGATACAAGCCGCCCGAGAAGAGTTCCGGTCACAAAACCACCATCGAATGAAATGACGAATATAAATAACCAAAAAAACCACAACCCACCGATTTGTGACACCGAAAATGAGAGATAACCCAAAAAAACCACCACTCACCGATAGATGACAACCAATTTGAGACATAACCCAAAAAAACTACCACTCACCGATTTTTGACGAAGATATTGAGAGAAACAACAACACACTAATATGGACCAACGATTATGCCACTATACCAGGAAATCAAACCTAATATGTATTATAATGTAATATAATAATTTAAAGAATTTATGTATTTTCACATAATATATTGTAAATACGTTTTCGATTAATATTAATGTAGATAATATCATGTAAATATTTCATTATATCTTAGTTTTTATTTAATTAATGTTCTCGATTAATAATAAGGTAATATCATGTAAATATTTCAATATATCTTAGTTCCATTGTTGTTTTTATAACAATTAGTATTTTCATTTAAGATTTTTATATATTTAATTCTAATTAAATTATTCCTTAAATAACCATTTATATGTTTTATTGATATTATTTCTTGAACTATTCATGTTTTGATATGCTCATTCATATAAATCTATACATTATTATTATATTATTATCGATACTACAATTTTTTTTATGAAATATATTTATATTTTCCGTTTAATCAGTATTTTATTTTATCCCACTAAATATTTAAATGAATGAAAATATATAAATTTATGTAACGAATGTTTTCTTATGACTTGAAACACATAAATTTATAAAACGCTAATATGCATTAACCTTTACATTTCATTAATTCAACCATTCCATATACAATTTCTAAAATTCTTTTATCCAAGAAATTTATTCATGAATTCATCACCTAAATTCATCTAACGATTCAACAGATAGAGCTATATAAATACACTTGGTTTTTTATTGATTCTGAAGATATTATATTCACAATTAAATTTTTCTTTGGGAGCATTGAACCTATCTGATAACTTTTACGCCCATCCTGTTTATATGAGAATTTCACTCTTCTGTTCAAACATTAAGCTTCCTTTCGTAAGTTATTATTATTATTAAATTATAATAGAAATGTTGAATATTCATTTGAATAACGCCAATTTTCTAAAAAATGTCACAAATATGATTCATACAAGGGTAAATCAAAAATTTTTTATTTCTGCGTTATAACAAGGACTCTTCAACGGAATCGAAAAAGTTTTTGAATTTCAAATGATTTACCATGATAGTGGGTTTTCAATTATGTATCGGATTTATACAAGGTCCTTCCACAAAGAATTTCTACTTCATAACACACAAACATTTTCAATAGTTCTCAGAATGGCCTTTCGTAAACACAACAACTATCGAAAGAATCAACTCGGAATTTTGAAATTTACTGGCTGAATTCACTGCCCCAAAAAAAAATTCATATTATTTCGCTAAATTGTAGTTGTTTTTCTATAGATCACTTGAGAAATGTGAGATATTCATTTGAATTACGTTCATTCTTGAAGAAATGTCACAAATATGTTTCGGATCATACGAGGGGAAATCGAAAAATATGTTTCGGATTTATACGAGGGTAGATCAAAAATTTTTTATTTCTGCGTTATAACAGGGACTCTTCAACGGAATCGAAAAAGTTTTTGAATTTCAAATGGTTCACCATGATAATGGGTTTTCGAATGAATTATGTATCGAATTTATACAGGGTCCTTCCACAAAGAATTTCTACTTCATAACAAAAACATTTTCAATAGTCGCTCTGAGTGTATACAGGGTGTGTCTATAAACATGTTGAATTTTTTGATGGAGAAGATATATGTTCGAATATACAGGGTGGTCTCAAATGTTTCAAATTATACAGGGGGTATCAGTTAACAGATTAAGCGATACCATATTATTCATCCCATAATAACCAACCATCTTATATTCTGTACATTCACATTATTACTTTGGAGAAAAAACTATCTCAGAGAGATACCCTAAAATACATCAAATATCTATGAAAATAAATAACCAATGATGATTATCTATGGGCGTATACAGAACGGTTCGACTGACCTACTGTTCGTATGACCTATCGGTTCAATTGATCTACCGGTTATATTGAACTACTGACAAGGTAGATTAATGGGCTCACTAGTTTAAAATATACTAAAAGAATAATATCCATGGCAACCGATTTGGTGATTTTGGTGGTTTTTGGTTGGGGAGCGAGGTGGAGCTCGGGGGGGTTGTTCGAGGTGGGTTTGAACGGTTGTTTGGGGTAGAGGAAGGTTGCGGCTTCGGCGTTTGCTATATTTGGAGGGGTTTCGAGGTCCGGGGGTATTTTAAAAAAATTCCCGAAAATCGCGAAAAATCCCTAACTAATCGGGATTTTCAAAAATTTTTTTCGACCCTAAGGAGGGTCGCGGGGGGTCGGTTATTCATCGCTATCGACGCGGAATCGCGAAATCTACGTTTTTGCAGAAGAAATCGAGACGATATCTCTTTACGTTTAGAAATTATCGAGAATTTAAATTTCGGGGACGACAAATTTTGCAGCTGTGGCATTCGAACCGACCCCCGATTACGGCTATCTCCTCCGACCCGGATCGACATAGGATCAAGAGGATCGTATCTGGTAAAAATTGAATATCGACCGCCTTATTACGTACACATCTCAAAATATGATTTATATCGCTAATATTTTTATTAATTCCCGAAAATCGACAATTTTTACGAAATTTCCAAAAATCTCGACCAATCAGAAAATTCGACCGTCTGACAAACGTCAGTTGATATTCAATATGTCCGCCGTTAGCGTCCCTTCCCGAAAATTCATAGTTAAATCGAGGAATTTGGAGAGAAATCGACGTGAAAAGTGCTAAAATGTGTGTGAAAACGTTAAAAACTATGTTTAAAGTGTTTGTTCGGTCGAAAATTTGACAAAAATGTGCGATTTAGTTCTACATGAGAAAAGCTTCTCTTCCCTGAACCGGAAATCTCTATAATCTAGATGGAATTGTTGGAATTTTCAGCGTTTCCCGATAGATCGTACCTGAAAGTGATATTAAAAAGTAAGGTGAGATCATATTTATCCGTTATTTAGTACGTTTTCTCGATTTAACCATCTTTTTTTACGCTTTTCCTTCTTTTCCTTAGAACTAAGAACCACCTTCGTCAACTATCAATTTTAAACGATTAATTTTCGGGTTAACTCTATCGATTACGCTATGAAATCGTATCATGTATAAAGAATAAAGGGTTGATTGCAATATATTCAATCGTTCTTATTGATTTCTCATACAATGAATGTATTTAAAGTTTTTGAAGAACCGAGAATCGTTGCAGACCAAAATTAGTTACATTTTGTAACATCAAACGCAATTTGTAACCGTTATACTCGATAAATCTTCAATCCGAACGTAACACCAGGTGTAAATTGTAACACAAATGTCACAGTCATCTGAAAATTGCCTAAGCATACATAACCTTTCTTTAATTCTTGGCCCGTTTTTTTAATAATCTATTTAATTTATTTATTTATTATTTAATGATCTCATTCGATTCGTAAGTATTCAAATAATAAAGAAAAATTTATAATTTACGTTCAGATGAAAATTTAAGAAATCATAGAATTTTTGTTGTTCTTCAACCACAGAATATATATACGATATAATATGTCAGGTTAATTTGATGTTCGTCTGTACAGGTACCGTTCAGTTTGACGAATTTGACTCGCTTTTAAACCAAATGAACTTCCTTGCTCTAAAAAGAAATAAAGAGGGTACCAGTCAATACTTAGATGTTCCATGGAATTAATCGAGAAAGTTACGAGGCTCTTATTGTAAAAGAGGTAGGTACAAATTTATTATGTGTACTATTACATGAAAAACATGATATTACCATTGTAATTTAAGAAGATTTGCATTTCAGATGAATCCATACACCTATGACCTATATAAAGTTACAACACGATGAAAACACAAGGTTCGAATGAAGTTCCTAAGGTGAACCAAGGAAGAAATTCGCAATCATAAACGAATTCTGGCTGTTGAAAATTCCAGATAAACGACTGAGTTGAGAGGTATGTTCTGATATTATTCAAGAATACATGCTATGGTATAAGAAGAAGAAGAGAAAAAAATAAGTTTATTGAAAACTTTAGAAGGGCTAATGATGGAGGTCTTCCTGCCAGTTGGGAAAGCTTTATATCGAGTTATCCATATAAAGGTATTTTTCTAGATAGTTCTTTGTAAATGGCCAACTGCAAATCATTACTTATCGATTTGAGAGATTTGGTATATACTGAATTCCTACGTTGAAATTGGAAGAGTTTGTCAATCAAATCTTCCTTTCGAGTTATTTCTTCTGATAGTTGTTTAGCTTACGAAGGGCAATTCTGAAAACTTTTAGGCTTATCCTGTTCATATGTAATGTCAGATAGCTCATCATCTGCATAGCGTTCACATTGTACACAAGATTGCTCTATTTATTTCATCATTCGTTGTTATTATTAACTGATATATTTTTTTTTTTCAGGATCGAAAAGGATATTGAAAGCGAGGATATTTGTACTGAGAACCTTCAAAGGGCACATGATCAAAGTCTTTCTGCCAGTTGGAAAAGTTTCTTATAAAGTGCACAATAAAATTTAATGATTGGATTTGAATTCCTGATAATGTACTGAATACTTTCTAAATGAAGAGAGATACTTATGAAGTTAAACATGACTCGCAGCTAAGGTAAATAATAGTAGTTATTATCGTATTCATAGAAATAATCACGATACTTATGGAGTATATTGTCCCATTTATAGGAAATAATTATAGGTATTCTTTGTAGAATTTCCAGAGAAAAACCCTGTACGACACAGAAAGGAGGGATGAGATCAGAAATCTGTATGCAGTAGAGATAATCGAGGAGTGGATAAACAACAGAAAGGTAGAATGGAACGTTAACATAGAAAGAATGGAGCAAGACAGAATGGTAAAGAAGGCCAGGGATAAATCAACTCTAGGAAGAAGAAGTATCGGTCGACCCAGAAAGAGATGGACTTAAGCACCAAATAGACATCATCAAATAAGAACTTGCTGCAAACGAAGAAGAATAAGGGGTATGTCCTTATTTATTCAAGCATGTTTGCTATGATATGAGAGGTATGGAATTAGTGTTCTTTCATTCATTTCATTTCAATGTCAGATAGCTCATCATCTGTATAGGGTTTACATTGTACACAAGGTTGCTCTAATCGGTTATCAATTGAGAGGTAAATTTTTGTTTCTTGCAGGTTCGAAATGGAGATTGAAAGAGAAAATATGTGTATTGAAAACCTTCAAGTGGCAAAATGATTCATATAAAGGTACTTCATTTTAAAAGTCCCTGATTTTGGATTTCAAGACAGTCCCTTCTTCCTTTGGATATATCATTGTAAACAACGGACAAATGCAAATCATCACTTTTGAGAAAAGTTATCCAGTTGAAAGCTGTCATAAAGTAAGTACAGACGTTTGAATATCCTTTTAACAATGGTTTTCCCAATAACCGACAATCTTGAAATGTCCAATTTCAAAAACCTGGAAAGCTTTCAATAAAATTGAAGTGGATTTCGAATATTGAATGATATTAATATTATAGTCAATGGGATTGTACGATTTAGATGATTTTATCAATTATTTTAGATTACTGCATTATAACATGAAGCTCTCAATGAAATTGAAGAGGTTCTTAAATTTCGAATGATTCGTTATAGGAAGTGGAATTTTAATTATGGTATGCTTCAAATGTGTACATGTTGCTTCTAGAAACATGTGGAATATTCTGAATTTCTTCGTTAAATTCGAACGAGTGATTTCAGTACAGGGTATCCCATTTTGGGCACTTTTACGGGATATCTCCGTTATTTTTAACGTTAGCGGGATACGGTTTTCGCGACAGTGTGCTACTTTTTTATGAAACTAAAGATGGCGCAATCAGTTTTTGCATAGCCCTCTTAGTTTTTGCTATACAGAGCTGAAATGAAAAGTATCACTTTTTAATCACTTCCCGTATCTCAGTTGTGCTTGAACTTGGAGAAATGGTTGAAACGTATTCCTATAGATTTTTTTCCGTGGAATCCAGTGGCGTAGTAAGTTTTTCAATTAAACTTTCCGTTTTTGAGTTATTGAGCAAACTTTTTTTTTAAATTGGACACCCTGTTTATTATTTTTTATTCTTATTAAGCACAATCTCAGCTTTTCAAAAATATATTATTTTATGCATTTATTTTCAAAACCAAGCTCAGAATTCAAGATTTTGTAGTTCAATTGTCAATAACTAAGTAGTAGGCTCTATGACTGTTTATTAAAAACAAAAACAAAATTTCAAAGCTTTGTCGGTTGGTTTAAAAGTTTACAGTTCTCTCAGTTTTTATTATTTATTATATTATATTAATGATTCAGTTTTAAGTTTTTCTCATTACGGCTGCTTACAAAAATTACGAGAAATATGACATACTTGTTTGTGATCTAGATATTATGTTAACATTATTTTCCATTTCTAACGAAGTCGTGACATTTATTTTTTGTTTTTAATAAACAGTCATAGCCTACTACTTAGTTATTGACAATTGAATTACAAAATCTTGAATTCTGAGCTTGGTTTTGAAAATAAATGCATAAAATAATATGTTTTTGAAAAGCTGAGATTGTGCTTAATAAGAATAAAAAATAATATACAGGGTGTCCAATTTAAAAAAACATATGTTTGCTCAATAACTCAAAAACGGAAAGTTTAATTGAAAAACTGACTACGCCACTGAATTCTGCGGAAAAAAATTTATAGGTATACGTTTCAACCTTTTCTCCAAGTTTAAGCACAACTGAGATACGGGGGGTGATAAAAAAGTGATACTTTTCATTTCAGCCCTGTATAGCAAAAACTAAGAGGGCTATGCAAAAACTGATTGCGCCATCTTCAGTTTCACAAAAAAGTAGCAAACTGTCGCGAAAACCGCATCCCGCTAACGTTAAAAATAACGGAGATATCCCGTAAAAGTGCCCAAAATGGGATACCCTGTACATGTATTCTTTCTTTTTCCATTAACATTGTAATTTCAGTTTGATTTCACCATTTCATTCAGCGGATCTGAGTTTTGAATCTGGCAGTTAGTTGGCTTTTTAATTATTCTTATTTAACAAGAGAGGTAGATGTTTGAAAACTCACCTATTTAATTAATTGTTATTGATAATTGATATTTCTTGCAGATTCGAAAAGCAGAAGAAGAAAAAAATAAGATAATTGAAAACTTTGGAAGGGCTGACGATGGAGGTCTTCCTGCCAGTTACTTTATATCGAGTGCATTCCCCTAATTTTGGATTTCAAGATAGTATCTTCTGCCTTCGGATAGATATTTGTAAACAGCAGACAAATATAAATCATTACTTATTTAGAATAAGTGGAAAGCTATCAAAAAGTAAGTACAGACGTTTGATTATCCTTTTAACTGACAACGTTGAAATGCCTTATTTCAAAAACCTGGAAATAATTTTTCAAGCTTTTCTTTCGAAAATTATTGGGATTACGAGCGGTCTTTAACATAAATTTCTGCAGGTGTCCCAAGGTGAGTGGCCTACTAGATCAAATTGGTGTGTTTCAAAAATTACTCCAGTTTGATCAATATTTGAGATTTAAGTCGGAAAGGACCCCGCACATTTTGTATGGGAATTGGCTCCCGGTGGATTTGGCTGAAAATTGGATATGATGTTCTACTAATCCTTCTGATCAAATGTCTTAACAGAAATGTTTGAAAATATTTCGAATTGACAGAATCTGCTTTCAATAATCACGAAATATTCTCAAACATTTCTGTGTGAACGGTTATACGTAAGCCATAATGGATACAAAAAATCGCTAAAAACTCCTAGAAGTATGCATTTTTCAGCTTTGTGACTGTAGAGACATTTGATCAGAAGGATTAGTAGAACATCATATCAAATTTTCAGCCAAATCCACCGGGAGCCAATTCTCATACAAAATGTGCGGGGTCCTTTAGCAAGTTATTAGATATTGACTTTATCTATGTCACTGCTTTTGAATTATAGTTGTCAATTATACAGGATGGACAAAAAAATAATCATAATAATGAAAATAATAATCTAATAGGCCACTCACTTTGGGACACCCGATATACAGGGTGTTTGTATAAATTTATCATTTATTTCAGATTACTGCATTAGAACAAGAAGCTTCATTTTATTTTATCATCTCAGCATAAGAAAATGTTACATTGATTAAAAGTTATCATTATAAGAAACTATTAATTTGAATTGCGCCAGTTTGGATCAAAATGTTATCGATAAAAATAAAATTGAGTAATTTTTACTTTCTAATAATTAGATAGTAATTGATTTTTTTTTTCAGGTCCAGAAGGTTGAATATGGAGTGCTACAAAAGGTATAGAAGAAATTAACAATTATGGATTTCATCTGATAATCAACGGAACAAACAATATAGATGAGCAGGTTGAATTAGGAAATGAAGCACCATTCTTTAAATTATCTGACAGATTGCAGCAGGTTCTTCAAAATTACAAGTCAGCCGTTTTAAAGGATCATCTCTTTCCATAGCAACGACACAGTGACCTCAAGAGATGCTGATGAAACAGCAAACTATCAGTTGGAATATCTGAGTAGTATAACACCCAGTGGAATGCCCCATCACGAACTCCTTAAAGTAGGCGTAGGTACCGGTTATACTTCTTCGAAATTCAAATTCAAAGGATGAATTATTCAACGGTATAAGACTACTGGTATTATCTGTGACGAACTCCTTATTGAAAGCCAAAATTTTCACCCATCGTTCTAGCAAATGAATAACATTCATCTTTCGAATGGATCTAACATGCATGCAAACAAATAGGCATTTATCTTGGTTCTCCTGTTTTTTAACATAATCAACTTAACGTTGCGTTTTCGGGCTCGCAAATGGAACGCCGTAATGGTGATAGTAGATAAATCTTAAAATCAAGGTAAACTGATGAAATTTCAAAAGACATTTATACTAAAAATATAATTCATGACAGCAAATTGAATTTAATAAACATAACTATTTTTCTTCAAGTTTATTGATAATTCATTCAACATAATTAATCCAGTATTAGGCCAGTCAAAATGTTAAACTTTTAAGATTCGAATATTTATTTAGATTTCTTCTTCATGATGTCTGGAATGAATTATTGATCATGTCAGTCGTAGATTCACGAATATAGGTGACAGTACAATATACACATTAATTTTCTATTGATAATTCTTCATTCAATAATCTACAAATTGGTTACAAATAATAACAGCACTAAGTTATGTCTTTTTAAATATGAAGGTATATTTTTTATAATTCCAATCACGTTGATTAATGAAATCGTCATTCTTTTTATGTAACTTTTGAATGAATTTTTCAAATAAACCATTAATATGCATTCATATCAACGAATTTGTTGCTCTAACAACTTTGTCGACCCTATTGCTTCTTTCTTTGTCTTTAATTTTCCTATCTAGGTTTTTTGGCCAATGTTCACGAATCTGTATTTAGTAAATGCATACAAATCTTTGTGTTAACGAACTTATGTCAATAATTCCGATATGAGCCACTCGAGAGGAATCCAGGTTACAATTTAGTGTGGTTTTTTATATAATAATTATTTTTTTTAATTTGATTTAGAATGAGGTAAATCTAATCTATGGTTTTCTTCTATTCGAATTTTATTCAACTATTTAAATATTTTTTAAAGCTATTTCTTAACACGTTAACTGCCAACTCACTTTTCCTGAATCCTTCAAACCCAAATTTCTCCAAACTGATTCAAAATGCATTGAAATGAATTAGTTATTTACCAAAAAGGTTTTTTTTTGTATTTTCTTGAGAAAATTCCACAAAAAAAATCTGTCAGGCTCCTGTGCCTGATACGGCTTGAATGGTTGAATTTATAGTCATTGGGCCATGTCAGTCATTTTGTCAGGCACAGCTGTTTCAAAGCTGTTGACCTTGCCTTGTGTCAATTTTGAGCATGAATAATCATTTTCAATGTCTTTTTTTCTTTCAATATAATGTTACAATTTATAGCTATTTGTGACTCTGGTCAATGGCTTCCAATGCCCAAATGAACCATTTCTGCCTAAAATGTGTCAATTTGCGACATAAATAATAATTTCAATACCTTTTACTTATTCAATAATGTTGTTTTAATTCAATACTTCTTTTATTGGCTATTTGTGACTATTTCAATAAACAGTAAGAGCATTTTATAAATAATATTGTGTTTTTATTGTGTTTTATTCCATAACATACGAAAAATATTCTATAAGTTATGCCATAGGCAAAAAATTAGCAGGCCATGTAGAATATATCTTGGTTGGAGCCATGTCAGTCACCTCTGATAGAGAACAACATTGTAAAAGTGCCTGCTGGCGTACAGATATCGTTTGGAATGTGTATGTTTTTGTCAGTCACCGGTAGCTGACACGGCCTGACCAAAGAGTGAGTTTGTCAGGCACCGGTGACTGACATCGCAGTTAACGTGTTAAAACCTTAATGTTGATATACTCATTCAAATAAATAAACCTTACTGTAAATATTTCATTTTTTCATGAAATATATCCATATTTTTCTTTCGATAACGTTTTTTTTATAACCCAAAAAATATTTTCAAGTGGTGAAAATATATGATTTTGCGAAATGAATGTTTTTTAATACCTTGAAAACATGAATTCCCAAAATGCTGATATATATGAACCTTTACATTTCATCGATTTATACATTGAATCGAGCTAAAATTTTGTTACTCCATCAACAATTTGCTGCTTGATAATATTTTTATTCAAGTTGATTCATATCAGAAACAGATTAATCATCTTAATTTAACTAAAAAATCAAGCAATACATCCATTTCATTATTATACCATTTTTTACGTTCATAATGATAATTATGTTATAAAAACAATCCTACGTTCATTATGATATTATATAAAAAAAAATTATTATTTTGTTATGCTTTTAATACATTCAAGAATAAATTTTTTTTCTAGATGACGAATCTTGATAATGGCGTTTGTTTCTGAATAGAATAAAGTAACACAATGAAGTAATTATTTTTCAATTTTGTGAACTATTAGGCTTATTTTTGATGTTCATTTATAAATTCATTTTTCCCGTTCGAGTCACCTTGAGAAATTGCGATATTTCATGTTACTGGATAAAAATATAAATATCACGAAATATTTTCGAATAACTGACAGACGTTCCATATACGACAATGGGTTGGAAAGAAATAGATGACCGTTGTCATTTTGGGTTGCCTATGCTATGCCTAGACTTCACTTTCCGCTCAAGACGCAACCGTTCCAGTTGTTCACGGTTCATTGCTCTTAACCATAATTAGATCGTCGGACCGCATATAATATTATAAAGCAAATATAACCCATTGAAAAATATAACATTATTCAATTCATAGTTGATGTTTATTAGATGAAATATTTTAATTTATTAATGAATTTACGATTATTATCAAATAAGAAAAAAGAAAAATTTCACGTTATCAAAATTTCTATGGTTCCACAAGTGAACTGTTGGCGCTAAATTTAACGAACTTTTATCGTCTAGATTCTAGAACAAACATTCCTCCTTCTTTCCACCGAAAACCATTGTACCTTGAAGACCTGTATCTTTGGAGGGTATCCTCTAAAGATATGTTTCTACTTTCTTCAACGGTTCGTAACTCCGTTGAAGTAGCAGTGAGTAAGTTGTGGTGAGTAGAGGGTTGTAAATCCACTACAAACCAAGTAAAACTCGCGGTGGAGTTTGAATAATATATTTACGTCAAAAACTTGAACAAAAAAATGTTGTTAAGAATTAAATGATCACAGCTTATATATTATTTGTGACGACACACAGTTTTCGTCATCGGGCGCCTTACGGAGTTGCTAGAATCTGCACAATTCGCACATTAATTGGCCTAGATATGGTATATTGCATGTATGATGTCGATTACTGCTTCCTGGTAATTTTCCATGGAATTTAAATTCTTGATTTTCAAATGCGATTTTTTCTGAATATTCTTCAATGTTTAATTCACATTAAACATACTCCAGGGGGCCCTTGAAGTGAAGAAGGCAGCTCTCAGTATTGTGGTCGTCCAGTTTACTATGCCACCGGATTCCAGGTAGTTGATGTCGGCATAGTAAGCTATCAGGTTTCTTGACGTAATACTAAACTGATGTTGTGTTTTGAGTTTGAACTCGGGAATAAATAGGTTCAAGTTCAAAACGTGATGCACTTTCAGCAAGTCTTTGGCTTCTCGGTGCTGGTTGGAGTATTTCCCTGGTCGGTGATCCCTTCTTGCTGATTTTTTCGTAGCGTGCTGTGAATTTTTTCAGGCCTACGTAAATAGTGATTGCTATAAGTATGACAGCAAGTGTAGTTGCAAAGCTTGTAATGGAAGTATGAAGGGTTATGCTCTTCCAGGGAGTTTCGGATTGGCTTTCTAAATCGTTCCGGTCAATGAGAAGTTGATCCAGAATATCCAGGGCTTTCCAGTACTGCTGTCTGATGTATGCGAGGGTTAGCTGAATTCCACCGTGAAGCGTATTATGATGGGCATTTCTTATTATTTTATCTGTCGCTGGGCTACTATTGGGTATAATGATAGGATGCTTCTCGTCGTATCTTAGCGCTGAATTTTGCAGACGTCCTCCTACCCGCATCAATTGTTGGTTATGCAGGAAGGGGTTTAGACTCAAGATACTACTTTTTTTACTCAGAGGTCGATCGTTGCTTAAATCCTTGAATTCGGACGAATATTCGTTATATTGCATTTTTCGTAGAAGTATTCGTGTGGCTTGTTGTAGTTCGTCTCTTGACAGGAATACTGTAGCTTTGTGTTTTTTCTGACAGTTGTTGCTGAACCTCAGGCAGTAGGCTGTTACTCTTATGGTTTTCTCCCATGATTCAAATTTCTGTAATAAGATATCCGCAGTATCTTGGATGCATGGGTTTTCTTCAATGGTGGTTGTAGTCAAACTATTTATACTTTTTGAGGTGTCTAGTGAGTTAGCAGATGTTGAGCTTTGTATCATCTCCTGAATATCTGTGGGGTTTTGACTCAGTTGATCTGGACCATTCCACCATAACTTGTTACCAATTAGTTTTGATGCCGTTATTCCTCGCGTTATTAAATCAGCGGGATTGTTTTCTGATCGAACGTGATACCATTTCACCTTGCCAATTAATTGTTTTATCTCTCGAACTCTGTTGTCAACAAACGCAGGTAACCTTGTGGCATCAGCATTTATCCAAGCTAGTGTAATCGTCGAATCGGAATATGCATGCACAGGGATTTCTTGAATGTCTAGGGCTTTGATTGTTCTGTGTACGAGCTTTGCTAATAGAACGGCTCCACACAATTCTAGCTTTGGAAGAGTTTTCTTGTTTTTTATGGGGGCCACCTTGGATTTGGATACTAAGAGACTGACGTGGACCTGCCCGCTGTCATCGATAGTTTTGCAGTAAACCACAGCACCGTATGCTTTCACAGAAGCATCGCAAAAAGCGTGAATTTCCATCTTTGAACCCTTTTTGTGTTGTATCCATCTTGGTATGCATATTTCACGAAGCGTTGGAAGTTCTTGAGTCAGTTTCGCCCATTCTTTACGAATTTCTTCCGGAAGAATAACATCCCAATCGTGTCCAGATTTCCATATTTCTTGCATCAATAGTTTGGCTCGTATAATAATTGGTGATATCATACCAAGTGGGTCGAATATTGCGGCAATTTGGGAAAGCATGCGTCTTTTGGTGTTCGCTTCAATTTCAGGTGATTTGATGTTATAGAGCAGACTATCGCTATTTGTATTCCATACTATGCCTAGTGTTTTCGTAGTATTTTGTTCATATTTGTCACCTAGAATGAGTTCATCTGTCCCATTTTGTGGGTATTCGCTCATTTTCCATTTTCGAAGATTGAATTTTCCCTTTTTCATTAGTTCAGTAATTTCTTTCTTCAATTGCTCAGCTTCCTCGATACTGTCCGCCCCTGTGAGTAAATCGTCTACGTAGAAATCCTTTTTAGCGATCTGAGCGACTCTTGGAAAATTTTCCTCTTCGTCTTCAGCTAATTGATGTAGGGTGCGTATTGCCAGATATGCTGCTGGGGCCGTGCCATAAGTTAAAGTGGTTAACTGAAATTCCTGTATTGGTTCATCCTTTGAGAATCTCCAGACTATTTTGTGGTATGGTTGATCTTCCTCGGCTATTTTGATTTGCCTGTACATCTTTTCGATATCGGCAGTGAGGGCGACTCGATGTTTCCTCCATCTGATGAGAATGTCAGTGAGATCCTGTTGTATCTTAGGACCTGAGTGTAAAATATCGTTGAGACTATATCCTGTGCTTGTTTTTGCCGATCCATCGAAAACAACTCTTGTGGAAGTAGTAGTGCTGTCTGCCTTTATGACGCACTGATGTGGTAGAAAAACTTGAATGCCATGGAGGGGTTGAGCTTCTGCTGTTTTCATGTGACCTAATTTTATGTATTCGCGAATGAATTCCTTGTAGTTCTGTTCCATGATTGGATTGGTTTCGAATTTCCTCTCGATTTGCAGCAGGCGCGCTACCGCTTGTTTTTTGGACGATCCCAAATTTTCAGAATCATTTTTGAAGGGAAGTCTGACTGTGTATGATCCATCTCGATTTCGTGTATGAGTGCTCTGGTAATGTCTCTCACAAAGCTCATGTTCAGGTGAACATTGTCGTTCGTCTGCAGCTTCTTCCAATTCCCAGAATCTTGATAATGACTGCTCATCATTGATAGTGATAGTTAAACTGGTTATCTGAAGTGATGGACTTATATTCTTCACATTTCCGTATAGTAACCATCCAATTTCGCTATTTTGCGCTGTTATCCCATTGTTTGATCTTCTTACTCCATCTAAAATGATATCTTTGTATATATCAACTCCTAAAAGCATGTCGATTGGTCCAGGATTTGAGAAATATGGATCTGCGAATTGTATATCATTCCATTCCGCAATGAGACTGTTGTGAATTTTTTCTTTCGGAATTGAGTTGGAAATTCGTGGGAGTACATGCAACGCTGCGTTTATCATGAATGAACTCTGGAACCTTGGTCTGACCTCGCAGAATACCATGTGTTGCGATGACCCTGATTGAGACTGACCTATGCCAATGATTTGTGCTTCGTTCTTGTGTTTCTGCAACTTGAGTATCTGCACCGCGTTTGTTGATATGAACGATGCTTCAGATCCTGGGTCAATTAGACATCGTATTGTTTGTAGTGTCCCATTTCTTGATTTAACTCTGACGTATGCTGTAGCGAGTAGTGCAACCGAATGCAATTGCCTTTTCGGAGATTCTTTATTTCCTGTAGTAATATAGGCATTATTTCCGTTGATCGTCCCTATGGTTTCGTTTCGTACCAGTTGCATATTGGAACTATTTTGTCCATTGTTGCTGATGTTTCTTTGTGTTGAAAATTGTGTCGCTTCGGATTGGGTACCCTGTTGTGGGCGAAAGGTGGTTGCTGTAGCTCTCCAGTTTGTTTGATTGTTGTTGTTGTTGGTTCTACGACTTTGGCTGCCAGTAGTAGATATGTGAAGTGTTGTATGATGATACTTTCTGCATTTGAAACACGTAACTTTGCTCAAACAAGAACTTGTTCGGTGTGGTCCTAGACAATTGTGACATCTTTTGTTTTGAATTATGTAGTCTAGTCTTTCCTTAACGGTCATTGCTAAGTAGTTCTGGCAGGCTCGCAGTGCATGACCTGCTTGGCATAATGGGCATTTGGCTGTTTGTAGGTGAGCTGTGTTAGCTGACCATGTCTTTCTTGATTCAAAGGGATGGTGCTTTCTAATCGGTTCCCATTTTTTAGCTGGTGTTTTGCCTCCCTCTAACGCTTGGAATCGTCGTTCTATGAAAGACAGTACATCTTCTAGCTTCTGTATTTTCTTCGGTTCCTTTAAGGTGGTCTCATACACACGGCGGGATTCAGGGTCCATTTTGGATTCTAGGAGATGCGTTATTATCGGACCCCATTCTTGAACGTTGATTCCCATGTTTTCGATTGCGTTCAGATTTTCCTTTGTCAAGTCGTGAAGTAGCTTAAGTTCTTGTACTGATTCCTGCTGGAGGATGGGCTGGGCTAATATGGCATCCATGCATTTGCGAAATAAAATTCTTTCGTTTTCATATCGCTCCTGAATTATTGACCATGCTCCTGCATAGTTCGCTGCAGTGTTCGAAAGATGTTGAATTAATTTACCGGCTTCCCCTTGAACGTTGGATTTTAGATGTTGGATTTTCTCAGCCTCCCCAATCGATTTATTATAATGTATGAGTTGCAGGAATATGTCTCTGAATGCTGGCCATGCTTCGTAGTTTCCATAAAATATTGGAATTGATACTGTAGGCAATGTCGGAAGGTTGGGACGTCCTTGTAGTGTAGTTCTTTCTGGTTGTTCATCGTCTTCGAATTTCTTCATAATCTCTTCGTATTCGTCATGTACAGTTGAATAAGTTTCTTGAAACAGATGATCTTGGCTCATTTCAATATCATTTAATTGGATTTCTTGAAAGGACTCCGAGATAATTTTCCATTGAGTCTGGACTGCTTCTCTCTGAAAGCGGTAGGGTTTTTGATTGGCTTCGTACTGGGTCCAAATCTTGGTTAGTTGTTTATGAAATTCCGCAATTTGAAGTTCTAGTTTGTTTCGGATCGTGCCTGCTTTTCCGGAGGGTGTTTCTGCGGTTATTTCCAAGCGACATTTGTTCAGATGTTCCATGGCATCATTGTGTATTGCAGCGGCTTGATCGTAAAATTTCTTGACGTGGTATTCGTGTGTTTCTGGTAGGCCCTCTAGTAATTCATCGTGGTTTGCTTCGAATGTGTTCCATAGTTCCTCTATTTCATCGGTCTTCCTTTTCAAATACTCTGGCGTTTTCCTTTTCTTGGAATCCTTCTTCATGTTGGAGTGCATTTTCTTGATCTGCTCTGGGATCTGAATTTGTTGGCTCAGGATTGCTTCCATATTGCTTCTGATATTTCTTCTCAGTAGGACTGGACGTAAAGACTTGATTGTGTGTGTGTGTGTTGTGTGTGTGTGTGTGAGATTGTGGACTTGTGTCTATCCCTGGGCTGGTTTTGCTTTGAAGGCTGTATCTTTGTAGAGTCTCGTCCGGAAGGCTTGTATTAGGGCTCGAAGGGCACAGAAAGGCTTCTTCTCGGATCTGGTAATAGCTCTGGAGGGCTTCTTTTCTGGCGCTGGCGTTGGCTCTGGAAGGCTTCCTCGCAGTGTGTAGAGTAGTGTGTAGTGATCGAGATAAGGGGCGTAAATCCTGTCTCTCAATCCGGCTCGAAGGACCATGTATCTTTGGAGGGTATCCTCTAAAGATATGTTTCTACTTTCTTCAACGGTTCGTAACTCCGTTGAAGTAGCAGTGAGTAAGTTGTGGTGAGTAGAGGGTTGTAAATCCACTACAAACCAAGTAAAACTCGCGGTGGAGTTTGAATAATATATTTACGTCAAAAACTTGAACAAAAAAATGTTGTTAAGAATTAAATGATCACAGCTTATATATTATTTGTGACGACACACAGTTTTCGTCATCGGGCGCCTTACGGAGTTGCTAGAATCTGCACAATTCGCACATTAATTGGCCTAGATATGGTATATTGCATGTATGATGTCGATTACTGCTTCCTGGTAATTTTCCATGGAATTTAAATTCTTGATTTTCAAATGCGATTTTTTCTGAATATTCTTCAATGTTTAATTCACATTAAACATGTGAGACCTGTGAGTTTTTTCATGAAATGTTATCTGATTAAATAATATAAATCTTTGAATATCACCGAATTAATTCAACAAAATATTTCAAAAACTGTTTTATACATCAATTATTTTCCATCAATTATAATATGTATTGAATATTATCTGTACATCTTTGATATAGCTATTTTCCCGCTAAATTTCCAACGAATAATAAGTTCATTTCTTTAAAATACATCTATGAAAATTGATAATAGATTTATAAATTTCACCTTGGAAAAAAATACTATTTAATTCCTGTTATTACTCATAATAATTATTTCTTTCATTCGTTTCGAGATTATTCGCATATGATAATTTGTTTAAATTTTAAATATTAATCCATTTAGTATAGAACTCATTGAAAAAATCTGATTCTACCATAATAATTGAATAAATTTTGATCGTATTAAATCATGAATTAATGAGAGAAAATTGATTCATCCTCCTTTGAAATAATAGTAATTGTTTTCAATATTATTATTATTATTTTGCAAAATACCATTTTTTTGTTCCTCTTGGCAAATTTCCCTCAAGTCCATTTGAGATCATTCCCACTATGGCTAACTTGGTTGTACAGATCACAAAAGTTCATTACAGAAAATACATTCATTCTTCTTTTGATTATGTTACACATTATATATATGGATTTTCAGATATTCATCATCATGCCAAAAAAAAGCAAAAGTAAAGGCTGGACCTACAGTAAGCAGGTGAAGGCAAATAAAAAAGCAGCACAAACAAAAATACAAGGTAACTTTCACATATTATCATCATATACTTATCAAATCTGCGTTTTACTACGGAACGTTGAATAATATCACATAAAGAATTTGATATTTTCAAATTTAATAATTATTCAATAAAAAATCGTTCAAGTTAATATTTTCACAATCTTTGCCTATAAAATTATCAAATATCACACCAATATATCTAACTTAGTGATAGATAAAATTAACAATTATATATTAACATTTTCAAAGTTTCAAGTTCAATTCATCAATAAATTTTTGCAGACAGAGTAAATCAGATTATTTTCCTTTAGATACTGCCCTGAAATTGATATTAATGCAAAGAAGCAATAGGTACACAATAGTTCAACATTCAAAACGATATTTTATTCATATATGGATATACTAATTGAATTTTGCTATTTTAATTGAATTAAGTAAAAATGAGGAAAAAATTATAATAGGTAATCTATTTTCCAAATAATGTATTCTATTTATTTTTTCAATTCAAGTATAATAATAGCGATTTCAATATTTAATCATTCAAATCACAAATTTGTGCAATACATTATCACCTGTAACATTGATAATATTGTAAATGAATATATATATATTCATATATATTCACTTTATTATATTCATATATATCAACGTGTTTGAATTTATTTTTTGGGTGTCTAGGTTATAGTTGAAAAACGTAAAATAATTTATTCATACAAACGTTTCGGTGCATCTGCCTTCTTCAGTGTAAAATACATCATAATGGACTAAAAACATTAATTGTCATCTTGGTTGACTCGACAAAACCTAATCAACCAAGATGACAATTAATGTTTTTAGTCCATTATGATGTATTTTACACTGAAGAAGGCAGATGCGCCGAAACGTTTGTATGATTAAATTATTTCACGTTTTTTAACTGTAACCTAGACACCCAACAAATAAATTCAAACACGTTGATATAGGTAAAAATGAATTCAAATATTCATATATAGATATACCTTTTTCTTCATATTGATAATGAATGAAAAGTATTGAAAATTTAAATTTAGACATTTGAAATATAATTCGTTGGTATATAACAATTGATAATTCAAATTCCTTTATTCAATTTATATCTCAATAATAAAATGAATGTTTTTCATTATAGATACAGACCTAGATGAGGAAATCACAACCCAGAGTGGAATATCAGGTAATTCTATGAAAATACTTCTTTATATTAATTCATCTATATGACTGTATATCTTAATTTTCATTGGCAAGAGTCGAGTTGAGAACGTATATCATAAACCAATAAAAAAAAGTATTTTTATAGGACTCCAAATATATCTATTTTACAACGCTTTATTTCAATATTGAAATAAAATTGATTTTTAGAATTAAAGATTGAATTATGAATCTTTTCATTTATCAAAATGACACATTGAATCCGCCAAAACTTCACAATCCTGTACAATCCTTAAATACCTTTTCAAAATTCATATCATTAATCCATATCACATATCCAAAGTCTCAAACTTAATATTTAAGGGATTACAAAAATAAAATGAGAAAATTTCGAAAACCATTCATTATTACCCTGAAAAATTTTTAAATTTCATTAGCAAATTAGTATCGCACACCTTAAAAATGAATCAACATAATGTTTGTACCAAAGAAAGTGATCTCCTTAACAAAAAATGATAAAAACATTCGTTTTTTTATCGTTTATATTCATAATGAATTAAAAACATAATTCATATCAATACCTAGATCAAAATCCATACCGAAAACAACTTTATTAATAATTTCCAAAACTATTCATTTATGTAAAGTGGCACTAAGCGAAATGTGAACGATTTTTTTTCTTTCTGTAAATTGGACTTTATTAACCATGTAACGTGCTTTCAAAAAAATTCGTGGTCAAGGAAGTTGTGGATATAAATATAATTAAATCTGGCACATAGACATAGAGAAATGGACCGAGCAATCCATATTCATCATCATAGATAACTAAAAATGAGAAAGAGATGAAACCAGTAGTTGTCTTTTTTTCATGTTACCACAGATCCATAAAAAAGGGACAGGTAATGGTCGCGATATCACTCTCTTTCTCTTATTAGTGACACTTTCAGGTGGTTATTGCTCAGTTCATTCTCTATGTCTTTGATTTCGCAGTAATTAACAAAAAACGTCAAGATAAATCCATAGTATAAAACTTTTTTAGGCCAAAGCCTATAAATTGATAGCTTTTTTCATTGAAAAAACTGGTACGCATCAGAATTGCCTCAGTGCAATTTTATTTTGTGTTCCATTGATACAAAGAACATAAAAAATTGTACTCGGGTCGTACTGGGACATTTCTGGTGAGCACCAGTTCTTCCGATGGAAAACGCTATAGATCAACTAAAAGAAGGCTTATGCTTAGTTGCAGGAACGTCCATTAAAATTTAAAGGTCCATTAAACCCTTAATCCTCCATTAGTTCCTTGTAATAATGGAGGATTAAGAGTTTAATGGACCTTTAAATTTTAATGGACGTTCCTGCAACTGACACTTATAGGCTCTGTCAAATCTTCCGGTTATCGTCAGTGTATATAAAAATTATATGATAAAACCTTCAATCATTAAATTAACAATCGATCGAATCAAAACAAAGAATTTTATATCTAACAGATAGTTATTGGACACAAAAAAATTCAAAAAAACATGCTGTTAAAAGCATATCAATTTAATGAAAATTATATTGATATATTTAGTAATCAAGTTTTGTTTCTAGAATTGGATAGAAATCAAAATTTTGGAATTTCTTCTAACATTGATTGCAGCAATATAGATTTCAACAATCTATTCATTTTGTGTTTAATTATTATAATACGTAATACTTAACAAT
Organism: Propylea japonica; assembly: GCA_013421045.1. NCBI lineage: Eukaryota > Metazoa > Arthropoda > Insecta > Coleoptera > Coccinellidae > Propylea > Propylea japonica. The sequence goes on from CM024246.1 coordinate 34,604,517, forward strand.
GAAACGTTTTCGAAAATTTCAATTTCGCTTTTTTTATTTGATTATTCCATTAGTAAAAGATATTTAATATTAGAATCAAACCATTCATTTGTGATGTTTTTACAATTAGGTAGGTAGGCAACCAAAATTTCACATAAGGATATTTAAGTTTGCATAGAATTCTAAATCTCAATTATTTCCAATTCATTAATGCCCAAACAAATTATATTTCACATAATCTACAGCTATTTCGTACAATCGTATTACATGACTTTATTAATTTCGAAATCCTTGATTATAAATATTCAAAAATCAAATCTAATGAATTATTTAGGTGGAATCTTTCTTATGAGAAATGGTCTTATATTTTTATTATTAAGAATACAAGAAGAGTTGAGGTGGATACCTATTCATTGAAATAATTGGAATGACTAACTTCAATTATCATTCCATCGATAGGCTTTCGGAGATTCTTCATAGACATATTTTTTTCGTATCAGTCCAAATTTGGACATTTTTCATTATTACAAATTATAATCGTTCATTCTAATACATATGGTGAAATCCTTTTTACGAATAAGTGTTTTCGTGTTTTTTTGGCAATCAATCAGAATAACTGATAATACAATGTGTTGTATTGCACCATTAGAGAATATTTTCAATATTTAACCTATAATTTTCATTGCCGACATTTCTTTCAATTACACTTTCACCAAAAAAACAACTAAGATTAGGTACATCGATTAAATAGTTTTATTTTTAGGATTCAAAATCTGATGCAAAAAATAGATTATTATTGCAACAAAATTAATCACAACTTTTCATTTGTCAAGATATGTCCTATAATTATTTTTCAATATAACATTATAACTTTTTTGATTCGAAATTTCCTCAGTAAAAAGTATTCCCTGTTCGAATCGAGTAATTCGTTGGTATTATCATTGTTTAAACAGCGGTATTATTTGTAATTATTCCTATAAGTAAATAGACAACCTAAGTTTCATCATGAGTATATTTATATTTGGATAGAATTCTAAATCCTAACTTTTCTCTAATTCATTGTTATTATGATTTTGAATTTCACACTATATTCTATAGTATTTTATACAATCGTATAACATGACATTTTTTTCGAAATCAATGATCATTCATAATCTAAAATCAAATAGAATGAAATAATTTGGTGGAATATTCTTACGAGGATGGTTCTATATGTATTCGAAATAAGTTATTTTAATTGTTATTCCATCGAGAGTTAATCAGAGATTCGTAAAGAGAATATTTTTTTGCACATCGTGCATTTTTCATTATTTTGAATCAAATAATTCATTTTGTAATATTCGAAATATTCCTATAACCAAATAGGCAACTAAAGTTTATCATGAGGGTAGTTATGTTTGCATAAGATTTAAAATCGCAACTTTTCTCTAAATCAATTGTTATTATTATTATTATGATATTAAATTTCATACTATATTCTCCATTGAATTTATATAATCGTATAGCATGACTTTATTCATATCAAATAATATCGAATAAATTATTTTGGTGGAATATTTCTTACGGGAAAGGGTCTTATATGTATTCGAAATAAATTATTTTGATTTTTATTCTATCGATAGTTAATCAGAGATTTGTGAAGAAAATATGTTTTTTCATAGCAACCATTATTTCGAATCAAATAATTAATTTTGTAACATTCACAAATATTCCTATAACTACATAGGCAACTAAAGTTTATCATGAGAGTATTTATGTTTGCATAGAATTCTAAATCGCAACTTTCCTTTAATTCATTGTTATTAGGATATTATATTCGACACTATATTCTCAAATAATTCCTTACAATCTTATAACATGTCTCCATTTAGTTCAAAATTCATGATTATCAATATTTTTCAATCAAATCGAATGAATTATTTTGGTGAAATCATGTATACGAGAAATGGTGTTTGTAATTGAAATAAATTGTTTTGATTGTTATTCCATCGATAATTAATCGGAGATTAGTGAAGAAATTATTTTTCATACTATACATGTTTCATCATTTCAAATCAAACAATTAATTTTGAAATATTCGCAATTATTACTCAATAGGCAAACAAGGATTTATCATGAGAGTATTTATGTTTGCCTAGCATTCTGAATCTCAACTTTTCTTCAATTCATTATTATTATACTATTACATATTACATTATCTTATACAGTTCTTTCATACAATCGTATAAAATGATTCTACTCATTTCAAAAATACATGATTATAAATATTTTACAATCAAATCGAATACTTAAATTATTTTGGTGGAACTATTTTTACGAGAAAAGGTCCTATATGTAAATGAAATGAATTATTTCAATTATCATTCAATCGACAGTTAATCAGAAATTCCTCAAGAAAATATTTTTTTCATAACAAACATTTTTTATTATTTCAAATCATAGTTGTTAATACAAACTCATATCATTCCAATGTTTTTCGGAAGTAATTATAACGATATTTTTATTATCAAATGGAATAATTCAAAGTTCGAGATCTTTCATATTTGAAAAAAAGTCTTATATATAATTAAAATTCAACTCTATTTGATAACAAACATAATTAATGTTTGCAACAATGCAAATTTGAACACCATATATCAATGTACAATCAGAATTGTACATTTAATCTCACTATTTATATAATTATTCAATATAAAATAATTTGCAGATTCACCGGAACTCTGCATAAACCAAAATAAAAAAAAAGGACCTAAGCTGGAGATCAAAAAAGGAAGAAAACATTCAATCAATGAAACAACTCAAGGTAACAATCTTTCGCTATTCTACACCAGTTTTATTACAATTTCAGGTGAATATTTTCATCTAATTATGAACTAATGTTTGTAGATTACTCAAGTGATTCAATATTAAACTGTTTCTTATTCAAATAATATAATCACACAAAAGCCTTAACAAATTCGAAAATGAATCTATACTCAAATTTACTTTTATTCTGAATAATTCCAAATGTTGTTAGATTCAAATAATATTTTTCCATATGTGATTTAAATCAAAATCCAGCAAACAAATCGTTCAACTAAGAGGAAACCAACGTTATCTAATACAGTATATTGATATCTGCATCAGCGCGAGTTTTAACCATTTATAATTTTGAATTGGAATTCTACCTTTATTCGCACTATTTATATAATAATTCAATATAAAATTATTTTCAGATTCAATTGAACTCCACAAAAATAAAGATAAACAAACAGGACCTAAATTGGCTGTTAAGAAAGGAAAGCAACATTCGAAAAAGGAAACTCAAGGTAACAATCTTATATTTTTTTCCCAATTTGATTCAGTTCCAGAGGAATATTTAACACAAACTATTAATCCGATTATTAAATAATTGTTTATTGATACCCCAAATGAATCAATATTTATCTGCTTTCACTCCATATTTACAAATGTATGCACACAAAAGCTTCAGCAATTTCGAAAATTGATCTATTATTCAGGTTCATTTCAATTCAAAACGAATAATTTCAAAATGTCACCAGTTCAAAAAAGATACAATAATTAGACAATAGTATACCGATAATTCATTTTCTATAAAACAGTTTACCAGTATATATACACAAGACGAAAATTTGAAATCGCTTAAATATATAATTTGTCTATAAATTTTATGAGTTGCGCTTTTCTTTCACATAAAGCGGCTTCAATTAATACTTAAGAAGAGGAGATTTGCATTTCAAATATATCAATATGCAAAATGACCCATATAAAGGTAATTTATTCCCAACATATATAATTTCAATTATTCATCAGTCCATTTAAATCAACAATTTTCTTCGAAATTATTTTCAATTCTTAGCTTCAAAACACTTAAATTGATATTAAACATAGTTAATTTTAACTATTGATCATTGTTATTAAATGCATTATTTCGAATCAAATAATTCATTTTGTGATATTCGCAAATATTTATACAACTAAATAGGCAACTAAAGTTTATCATGAAGGTATTCATGTTTGCATATAACATTCTAAATCTCAACTTTTCCTCAATTCATTGTTATTATGATATTATATTTCATACCATATTCTCCAGTAATTTCATACAATCGTATAACATGACTGTATTCATTTCAAAATTAATGATTATTCCTATTTTACAATCAGATCTAATGAAATATTTTGGTGAAATAGTTCTTACGAGACAGGATCTTATATGTATTCAAAATAGATTATTTTGATTGTTATTCGATCGATAGTTAATCAGAAATTCGTAAAAAAATATGTTTTGTCATAACATGCATTATTTCGAATAAAATAATTCATTTTGTGCTATTAGCAAATATCTCTACAACTAAATAGGCAACTAAAGTTCATCATGAGGGTATTCATGTTTGCATATAACATTCTGAATCTCAACTTTTCCTCAATTCATTGTTATTATGATATTAAATTTCATACCATATTCTCCAGTAATTTCATACAATCGTATGACATGACTTTATTCATTTCAAAATCAATGATTATTCCTATTCTAAAATCAAATCGAATGAAATATTTTGGTGGAATATTTCTTACGAGACAGGGTCTTATATGTATTTGAAATAACTTAATTTGATTGTTATTCGATCGATAGTTAATCAGAAATTCGTAAAAAAATATGTTTTGTCATAACATGCATTATTTCGAATAAAATAATTCATTTTGTGCTATTAGCAAATATCTCTACAACTAAATAGGCAACTAAAGTTTATCATGAGGGTATTCATGTTTGCATATAACATTCTAAATCTTAACTTTTCCTCAATTCATTGTTATTATGATATTAAATTTCATACCATATTCTCCAGTAATTTCATACAATCGTATGACATGACTTTATTCATTTCAAAATCAATGATTATTCCTATTCTAAAATCAAATCGAATGAAATATTTTGGTGGAATATTTCTTACGAGACAGGGTCTTATATGTATTTGAAATAACTTAATTTGATTGTTATTCGATCGATAGTTAATCAGAAATTCGTAAAAAAATATGTTTTGTCATAAAATGCATTATTTCGAATAAAATAATTCATTTTGTGCTATTAGCAAATATCTCTACAACTAAATAGGCAACTAAAGTTCATCATGAGGGTATTCATGTTTGCATATAACATTCTAAATCTCAACTTTTCCTCAATTCATTGTTATTATGATATTAAATTTCATACCATATTCTCCAGTAATTTCATACAATCGTATGACATGACTTTATTCATTTCGAAATCAATGATTATTCCTATTCTACAATCAAATCGAATGAAATATTTTGGTGGAATATTTCTTACGAGACAGGGTCTTATATGTATTTGAAATAAATTAATTTGATTGTTATTCGATCGATAGTTATCAGAGATTCGTGAAGAAAATATGTTTTGTCATAACATGCATTATTTCGAATAAAATAATTCATTTTGTGCTATTAGCAAATAGCTCTACAACTAAATAGGCAACTAAAGTTTACCATGAGGGTATTCATGTTTGCATATAACATTCTAAATCTCAACTTTTCCTCATTCATTGTTATTATGATATCAAATTTCATACCATATTCTCCAGTAATTTCATACAATCGTATGACATGACTGTATTCATTTCAAAATTAATGATTATTCCTATTTTACAATCAGATCTAATGAAATATTTTGGTGAAATAGTTCTTACGAGACAGAATCTTATATGTATTCAAAATAGATTATTTTGATTGTTATTCGATCGATAGTTAATCAGAAATTCATAAAAAAAAATGTTTTGTCATAACATGCATTATTTCGAATAAAATAATTCATTTTGTGCTATTAGCAAATATCTCTACAACTAAATAGGCAACTAAAGTTCATCATGAGGGTATTCATGTTTGCATATAACATTCTAAATCTCAACTTTTCCTCAATTCATTGTTATTATGATATTAAATTTCATACCATATTCTCCAGTAATTTCATACAATCGTATGACATGACTTTATTCATTTCGAAATCAATGATTATTCCTATTCTACAATCAAATCGAATGAAATATTTTGGTGGAATATTTCTTATGAGACAGGGTCTTATATGTATTTGAAATAAATTAATTTGATTGTTATTCGATCGATAGTTAATCAGAGATTCGTGAAAAAATATGTTTTGTCATAACATGCATTATCTCGAATAAAATAATTCATTTTTTGCTATTAGCAAATATCTCTACAACTAAATAGGCAACTAAAGTTTATCATGAGGGTATTCATGTTTGCATATAACATTCTAAATCTCAACTTTTCCTCAGTTCATTGTTATTATGATATTAAATTTCATACCATATTCTCCAGTAATTTCATACAATCGTATGACATGACTGTATTCATTTCAAAATTAATGATTATTTCTATTTTACAATCAGATCTAATGAAATATTTTGGTGAAATAGTTCTTACGAGACAGGATCTTATATGTATTCAAAATAATTATTTTGATTGTTATTCGATCGATAGTTAATCAGAATTCGTAAAAAAATATGTTTTGTCATAACATGCATTATTTCGAATAAAATAATTCATTTTGTGCTATTAGCAAATATCTCTACAACTAAATAGGCAACTAAAGTTCATCATGAGGGTATTCATGTTTGCATATAACATTCTAAATCTCAACTTTTCCTCAGTTCATTGTTATTATGATATTAAATTTCATACCATATTCTCCAGTAATTTCATACAATCGTATGACATGACTTTATTCATTTCAAAATCAATGATTATTCCTATTCTACAATCAAATCGAATGAAATATTTTGGTGGAATATTTCTTACGAGACATGATCTTATATGTATTTGAAATAAATTAATTTGATTGTTATTCGATCGATAGTTAATCAGGATTCGTGAAGAAAATATGTTCTATCATAGCATGCATTATTTCAAATAAAATAATTCATTTTGTGCCATTATCAAATATCTCTACAACTAAATAGGCAACTAAAGTTTATCATGAGGGTATTCATGTTTGCATATAACATTCCAAATCTCAACTTTTCCTCAATTCATGATATTAAATTCATACCATATTCTCCAGTAATTTCATACAATCGTATAATATGACTTTATTTATTTCAAAATCGATGATTATTCATATTCTACAATCAAATCGAATGAATATTTTGGTGGATATTTCTTACGAGAAGGGTCTTATATGTATTTGAAATAAATTATTTGATTGTAATTCGATCGATAGTTAATCAGAGATTCGTAAGAGAATATTTTTTTGCATAACATGCATTATTTCGAATAAAATAATTCATTTTGTGCTATTAGCAAATATCTCTACAACTAAATAGGCAACTAAAGTTTACCATGAGGGTATTCATGTTTGCATATAACATTCTAAATCTCAACTTTTCCTCAATTCATTATTATTATGATATTAAATTTCATACCATATTCTCCAGTAATTTCATATAATCGTATGACATGACTTTATTCATTTCGAAATCAATGATTATTCTTCGAAATTATTTTCAATTCTTAGCTCGAAACACTTCAGTTGATATTAAACATAGTTAATTTTAACTATTGATCATTGTTATTAAATGTAGAATATTTTTAAACTTCTTAAAAATTTAAAATATGAATCTGATGTTTTTGTTTGCTATTCACAGAACCTTCACAGCCCAAGAAAAGGAAAATCCAAGATACAGGTGTCCTCAAGGCAAACGAAAGAACGGGCGGAAAGTCAAATCAAGGTAGGAACAATTATACTCTACTGTTATTTAAATCTTACATTATATTCTTAATCTGGAGAAATACCAAATCATAGAGTTGAATTTTTCGAAATAATATATTCAATCCGTTGGTTTTTCAAATTTTGCCTCAAATATAGATCAATAATGGTTTTATCTATAATACTTCACAAAGAGCATTCATATAATTGTTCATCTAATTCAAAACCAACAATATCGATCTAATTATATTTCAGAATTTTTATTAAATTATTTCGTGTTGAGTATTATCAGTTATATAAATTTTGATATTTTTTATGAAAAAAATTATAATCTTTGAAGAATTTTATATCATCATCCGACATGAAATGAAATTTTATATTGATTGAACAGGGTTATCATAAATGATTCTAGCAGCGCAATTGCTTTTGAATTATTCTTTGCTGCTACAGAATAAGGATACCAAACTGAGTTCATTTTAATCAATCGGAGCATAACACGATATTTGTTGTCAAATTATCGGACACACCGGTAAGATTGGAATCATTAATTTCCAAATTTCAAAGTAATTATCAAGATTTTGTGTTAAAATTCTGCTACTTAAATGACCAGTGTCATAAACAATTAGAGATAAATATTATAAAAAATTCGATAAATGTATTGAGTTTTTACAGAAAACGCCAAATTAAGAGCAGTTCAAAACCAATTGCGGTGTTACAATCTGTATTTCGCATTCAACATCGAATATAACAAATGTTTACCGAATAACTTTTATTTCAGAAATGACAATATCAAATGCAAAAAATCCGGTTACTAATATTAGCGAGCTAGCACAAAGATTTTATACAGAAAGTGTTCATATTCTTAGGGGTACAATCTGTCAAGCTGATTTACGTTATTCGGAAATCAGCCGAAACAAACAATGTACCCCTATTGCGGTAACAGCGCTCGCATACAATCGAATACTCCCGTTTAGCGCTTGGAACGCACAAACGATACAGGATATTTTAGATTACGGCGATAGTTTATATCGCAAATCGATTCGGGAAAGGTCTTTTCAAAATTTAGCGAATGTATCCTCGCATCCTTACCTGATGCTACAAGAGGTACATTCAAAATTCATAATTAATAATTATGGATTTAATTTAATAATTCATGAAACAAACAACGTAGATGGGCGGATTGGGTTAGAAAATGAAGAACCTTTTTTTAAATTAGCTGACGGATTGCCGCAGATATTTCAAAATTACGAGTCAGCCGTTTTAACATGTAATTCCCTGTCTACCTGCATTTTCAGAGATTCGGACACAGCCTATTATTTATTCGATTCTCACGCCCGCGGTGCGGACGGAAAAGCTTGCGAATACGGAGGTAAGGCCTGTCTAATAAAATTTCGAAGCGTAGATCACTTGCTGAGTTTTCTGCTGCAGAATTATCCCGCCAATGAAGTATATTGCCTAAGCCCAATTGAGTTTAGATTAGAATCTGCTGCCACACTACGGAACAGATCGTCTTACGCCGTTCTAAGCGTTTTAGATACCTGTTCTCCGCCTGTGACATTAGATTGTATTCAAAATTCTTTGGACTCACTCAATATGTTCACTGAACAAGATAATTTCGTCACTCCGAAACCGCCTAACTCTACGACTGTCGTTCGTGACGCAGCATCCAAACATCCAGACGTTCCCCTCCTCTATTTGGGCAAAATGGATGTTGTATGTTCTTACTGTGGTGCTCTATTTTTCCGCAACGAAAACCTGTTCTGCTGTAACAACGGAGCAGTTCAGGTAGCAAACAGTCCGGAATATCCGGATCTGTTAAAGTCCCTGATCACCGACATGCATCCGCAATCACGAGGATTTTTGAGGAATATCAGAAGGTACAATACCTTACTAGCTCTTGGATCTACGTCAGCAGATTTGAGGAAAGACCTAGGAGCCGGAGCTCCAGTCGTTGTCGTAGCAGGGCAGATCCATCATCGCCTACGTAATGTTGGTACCTTCAATCCCCGTTTCGGCTCTCTCTATTTTATAGATAGCGGAGAAGCAAAACGGGCTAGAGCGAATGCCGCTGTCGGTAAAGATTGCGAGGCCGGTTTACTGGCACAAATAGACGCGCTCTTAAGAACTACGCATCCATTCGCTCAAATGTACCGAAGTTTAGGCCAAAAAGTCGAGGACGAGCGACGGACACACGGTAGTGACAGGATACCAGAAATTGGCCTTTACTTCCACACAATGCCAGGTACAAACAGGAGCGTCTATGCAGCGCCCTCCAATACGGACGAAATCGGCGCCGTCTTCACATCTGTCGACGGAAATATGCCGCCACCCAAAAACTGCGTTCGCGTGTTTTATCGCGAAGGTAGCGCAGAGTGTACGGATATACCCAAAATGTCGCCAATCGTGGACGCTCTTTGTTACCCATTGCTCTTTCCTCACGGAGAGTTGGGATGGGCAATGAATATGCAGAGATTCGGCAACAACGATAAGAAGAGGAAACGGATCAGCAAAAGGGAGTTCGACCTATACCGTTTGATGAGCAGATCGGGCCGGTTCAATCCAATCCTCCTTTGCGGTAAACTGAGTCAACAGTACATCGTTGACAAGTATGCCGAATTGGAGGGTGATCGGTTGAACTACCTGAGAATTCATCAAAAAGATGTCAGGGCGGACACTTACGTCGGACTCCTCGATTACATCGCCCGTAAGAACGAAAGGGAGCCGGTCGAGAGCGAAAGAATTGGCAAGGTGGTAATATTGCCCAGTTCTTTTTCGGGAGGGCCTAGGAACATGCAGCAGCGATACCAGGACGCAATGTCTATCGTTGCGAAATTTGGACGACCCTCTTTATTCGTGACTTTTACTTGCAATCCGAATTGGCGTGAAATTCGAGAAAATTTAGGCACTAAATTGTTAAATCCGCAGGATAGACCTGAACTGATAGCGAGAATTTTCGATTTAAAGAGAAAGGCCCTTTTCGAGGACATTCTGAAAAACAAAATTTTCGGCAACGTGATCGCTTACGTTTACGTCGTCGAGTTTCAAAAACGCGGCTTACCCCATCTCCATTGGCTTTTGTTTTTGGCAGATGGTGATAAGTTGCGTGAACCCGACGACGTAGATAGATTGATCTGCGCCGAACTACCCGCCGCCAATACGCGGCTTTTTGACATCATAGTGGCCACCATGATTCACGGTCCCTGCGGTGATCAATTTCCAAATTCACCCTGTATGGAAGAGGGCGTGTGTACCAAGCGCTATCCCAAAGAGTATTCGGAAAATACCGTCATAGACCGAAGACGGCCTATATACAGACGCAGAAATGATGGGCGCAGTGTAGCATTGATGAAGAACGGTATTTCGTATACAGTGGATAATAGGGACGTAATTCCTTATAATCCGTACCTGTCTATGAAGTACGATTCTCACATTAATGTGGAAGTTGTTACAAGCGTCGGAGCGGTTAAGTACGTTTTTAAATACATAAACAAAGGACCGGACGCTGCGGTGATCCAGGCGAAAAACGAACAGGTATTTGACGAGATCAGAGCGTACATCGACTCCCGGTATTTGTCTGCCGGTGAAGCAGCCTTCAAATTATTACCATTGAAAACCCACGGTAACACGCCCAATGTCTATCAATTACCTGTTCATTTGCCTGGGGAACGGCCCGTTCAGTTCGTAGAGGGCGAAGAAGAAGCAGCCGTGCGCAGACAGGAGGGAAAACTCTCCCGCTTGGAAGCGTACTTTGAGTTGAACGGGAGCGATCCGAGAGCGACACAGTACGCTTATTGCGAAATACCCCTGCACTACAGCTGGGCGAACGGTAGATGGCGCAGAAGATCTAGAGTCAAATCTGTCGTTACTCGGATGTTCACAATTAGCCCGAAGTACGTGGAAAAGTTTCATTTAAGAATTTTGCTTCAATACGTACGCGGTGCGAAATCCTTCGAAGATCTTCGTACATATAATGGAATTGTGTATCCCACATTTCAAGAAGCTGCCCGAATCAGGCTATTGGTCGCTTCCGATGATGAGTGGAAAAAAACATTAGAGCAGGCAGCTTTGGTTGACATGCCGAAGTGCATGCGAAAAATGTTCGCATACATGTTATGCTACTGCGAAATCGGAAACCCTCTGGCCCTTTGGGTGGCTTTTAAACATCATATGTGCGAAGATTTTCTTAGAAAAAATCTCTCAGGTGAGGACGCGGAAAACTGTGCGTTACGCGGGATCGAAAACATACTGGGGTATCTGGGTAAAAGCCTTAAGGATTTTGGTTTGCCAGAATATCGACCCGTTAGCGTTGGTATTGATGACGACGAAGACGTCGATATTGATGCAAGCGTTAACGCAGAGATAGCTGCTAAATTTGATCCGGCCAGGCTAAACCCCGAGCAACGGGATGTTTTCGACCGCGTCGTTACTGCTATCGAAAATGACGCTCCGGACCGCTACTTTTATTTAGGAGGTAGCGGAGGTACAGGTAAAACTCACCTGTACAATGCTTTATTGACCTTCTGTCGGACAAGGGGTGTTTCAACCATCGCCGTCGCTTTCACCGGTATTGCGGCCCTTTTACTTCAAGACGGGTGTACTGCTCATTCAAAGTTCAAGTTACCCTTGAACGTGGATGCGGAAACCCGTTCATGTATGACGGCTCAATCAGAAGAAGCGGCCACTTTGAGGAGACTGCGTGTTATGATTTGGGATGAAGTTTCCATGGTCAGTTATCACGTGTTAAACGCTGTAGATCGACTCCTCCAAGATTTGCGTAATGACTGTCGCCCGTTCGGCGGTCTTTGCGTGCTTCTTAGAGGTGACGTCAAACAGTTACCACCCGTGGCAACTGGCAGGGTGGAGCAGGTGGAACTCTTTTTCACAAATTGTAATGCGTGGGCTCACTTCAAAGCGTTGGAACTGAAGGTCAATATGCGTGTTGATACGGGTGAGAGGGAGTTCTCTGGATGGCTCGAACAGCTGGGTCAGGGTTTGCTTAACGAAAGCGTTACGGACGATAGCAATAACGACGTTTGCCTGCCTGAACACTGCTTGACCGACAATCTCATCGGAGAGATTTTTGGCCGTTTCGATACTCTGACGCCGGAACAACTTTCGACACGAGCCATTCTTTGCCCCAGAAACGAACATTGTAATAGGTTGAATGACATTATGCTTGAATCGTTCCCGGGAAATATCATCACTATCCGTAGCAACGATAGCGTTGCTTCAGGAGACGCAGATGAAATAGCAAACTATCAGTTGGAATATTTAAACAGCATAACACCCAGTGGAATGCCCCTCCACGAACTTAAACTTAAAGTAGGCGTACCGATTATACTTTTGCGAAATATTAATTTAAAGGATGGATTAATCAACGGTACGAGACTACTGGTGTTATCAGCTACGGACTCCTTATTAATAGCCAAAAGTGTCACCGGTCGTTTTAGCGGAAGAGAACATTTCATCTCTAGGATGGATCTTACCTCTTCCGATAAAACACTGCCGATAACTTTGAAAAGGAGACAATTCCCTGTAAAAGTTTGCTTCGCACTAACTATCAATAAAGCTCAGGGGCAAACATTTGACAAAGTAGGCATTTATCTTGGTTCTCCGGTTTTTTCACACGGTCAACTTTACGTTGCGTTTTCAAGGGCTCGCAATTGGAACGCCGTAAAGGTGAAAGTAGATGAATCGAAAAAACAGGGTAAATTGCTGAAATTTTCCAAAACATTTATACCAAAAATATAATTTATGACAGCATACTAAATTCTATAAAGTAACCCATTTTTTTTTAATAATTCATACAAAATAATCCATCCGATATTTGGCCAGTCAAAATTTGAAACTTTTAAGATTCAAGTATAGTAGGTATTCGTACCGATTTTTCCTTTATGATGTCTGGGGTGAATTAGAAATCATTTCGGTCGTAGATTCGCGAATATTGGTAACGAAACGAAATGAATATTAATTTTTTCAAATTTTCTTCTGTCCTGAAACACCTGATCAGTAACTTTTTTTTTATAATATATGCAATGTCCAAAATCATCATTTTACATATTAGTGAACATTTCACTTTATTCGTCCCAACTTTTCTGTCATTATTTTCGAAAAATTTTCAAAGTCTTTCATTATACTCTCATTTATTTTATTCATTACGAAATAATTTATTTTTAAATTTAAAGGTGTATTCATTAAAATTTCAATCAAGTTAATTAATGAAATGACATTAATTTTATGCTACTTCTGAAATAATTTTTCAAATGAACCATCGATATGGATCCATATCAACGATTTCATCGCTCTATAAAACTTTGTCGTCCCCATTATTTCATTCTTCGTCTTTAATTTTTCTATCTGCGTTTTCTCGCCAATGTTCACGAATCTGTATATAGTGAAATGCAAAACAAATCTTTGTGCTAGCGACCTTTATTAATAATTCGGATACAAGCCGCCCGAGAAGAGTTCCGGTCACAAAACCAGCATCGAATAAAATGACGAATATAAATAACCAAAAAAACCACAACCCACCGATTTGTGACACCGAAAATGAGAGATAACCCAAAAAAACCACCACTCACCGATAGATGACAACCAATTTGAGACATGACCCAAAAAAAACACCACTCACCGATTTTTGACGAAGATATTGAGAGAAACAACAACACACTGATATGGACCATCGATTATGCCACTATACCACGAAATCAAACCTAATATGTATTATAATGTAATATAATAATTTTAAGAATTTATGTATTTTCACATAATATATTGTAAATACGTTTTCGATTAATATTAATGTAGATAATATCATGTAAATATTTCAATATATCTTAGTTTTTATTTAATTAATGTTCTCGATTAATATTAAGGTAATATCATGTAAATATTTCAATATATATTAGTTCCATTGTTGTTTTTATAACAATTAGTATTTTCATTTAAGATTTTTATATATTTGATTCTAATTAAATTATTCTTAAATAACCATTTATATGTTTTATTGATATTATTTCTTGAACTATTCATGTTTTGATATGCTCATTCATATAAATCTATACATTATTATTATATTATTATCGATACTACAATTTTTTTTATGAAATATATTTATATTTTCCGTTTAATCAGTATTTTATTTTATCCCACTAAATATTTAAATGAATGAAAATATATAAATTTGTGTAACGAATGTTTTCTTATGACTTGAAACACATAAATTTATAAAACGCTAATATGCATAAACCTATACATTTCATTAATTCAACCATTCCATATTATACAATTTCTAAAATTCTTTATCCAAGAAATTTATTCATGAATTCATCACCTAAATTCATCTAATGATTCAACAGATAGAGCTATATAAATACACTTGGTTTTTTATTGATTCTGAAGATATTATATTCGCAATTAAATTTTTCTTTGGGAACATTGTACCTATCTGATACCTTTAACGCCCACCTGTTTATATGAGAATTCCACTCTTCTGTTCAAGCATTAAGCTTCCTTTCGTAAGTTATTATTATTATTAAATTATTATAGAAATGTTGAATATTCATTTGAATAACGCCAATTTTCTAAAAAATGTCACAAATATGATTCATACAAGGGTGAATCAAAAATTTTTTATTTCTGCGTTATAACAAGGACTCTTCAACGGAATCGAAAAAGTTTTTGAATTTCAAATGATTTAATATGATAGTGGGTTTTCAATTATGTATCGGATTTATACAAGGTCCTTCCACAAAGAATTTCTACTTCATAACACACAAACATTTTCAATAGTTCTCAGAATGGCCTTTCGTAAACACAACAACTATCGAAAGAATCAACTCGGAATTTTGAAATTTACTGGCTGAGTTCACTGCCCCAAAAAAAAATTCATATTATTTCGCTAAATTGTAGTCGTTTTTCTATAGATCACTTGAGAAATGTGAGATATTCATTTGAATTACGTTCATTCTTGAAGAAATGTCACAAATATGTTTCGGATCATACGAGGGGAAATCGAAAAATATGTTTCGGATTTATACGAGGGTAGATCAAAAATTTTTTATTTCTGCGTTATAACAGGGACTCTTCAACGGAATCGAAAAAGTTTTTGAATTTCAAATGGTTCACCATGATTATGGGTTTTCGAATGAATTATGTATCGGATTTATACAGGGTCCTTCCACAAAGAATTTCTACTTTATAACAAAAACATTTTCAATAGTCGCTCTGAGTGTATACAGGGTGTGTCTATAAACATGTTTAATTTTTCGATGGAGAAGGTATATGTTACAGGGTGGTCTCAAATGTTTCAAATTATACAGGGGGTATCAGTTAACAGATTAAGCGATACCATATTATTCATCCCATAATAACCAACCATCTTATATTCTGTACATTCACGTTATTACTTTGGAGAAAAAACTATCTCAGAGAGATACCCTAAAATAAATCAAATATCTATGAAAATAAATAACCAATGATGATTATCTATGCGCGTATACAGAACGGTTCGACTGACCTACTGTTCGTATGACCTATAAATAAATCAAATATGTATTCTATGAACGATCAATAACCACTGATGTTTGTGTACAATAATTATATACAGGGTGTTCTCCGTAAATTCTCGAATACAGAATGGTTCAACTGACCTACCGTTCATCTGATCTATGGGTTCAATTAACTTACCGATTCAATTGATCTACCCGAAAATATTGATCTACCGGTTTCACGAAACGACTGGGCTCACTAGTGCTTTCATTTCTAATTAAATTGCATCAGTTCTTATTCTTCTTTGAGGCAGATAAAAAAGACTTGATTAAATCAATTTTTATCTATGAAATATATATAATGTCTGATGTATTTCCATTAAATCCATTGAATTGAATTAGAAATGAAGGCATGAAAATAAATTTTTACACAATCAATTGCAGCAGAAGAATGATGAATCGCACAACCTGATCTGCCACATAGAAAGGTAAAAATTGATAAAATGAAATGGTATTAAAGGCAACCAATGTATCTTCTGAACAAATATATTGAGGAACTATGAAATAGAATGACTGAGATACAGATCAAGAGGATCCGAACTACTAAGTAACGTAATGTGGTATATGTTTCAAACTGTTACAATGAAGAATAAGGTGTTCAAAGCTTATAAGCTTATAAGTGTTGTGCGATTCATCATTCTTCTGTTGCAATTGATTGTGTAAAAATTTATTCTCATACTTTCATTTCTGATTCAATTTATCGGATTTAATGGAAATACATCAGACAATATATATATTTCATAGATAAAAATTGATTTAATCAAGTCTTTTTGATTTAATCAAGTCTTTTTTATCTGCCTCAAAGAAGAATGAGAACTGATGCAATTTAATTAGAAATGAAAGCATGAGATCACATGAACCAATCAATTGCGAATCTATAAAAATAAATTTTTGAGATATTCAGATATTCGAACTACTCTGTAGTAAATGTTCAAACCTATGGTAATTTCGAAAACTAGCATATCAAGCCAATTTAAAAACCGTGAAGTTTGGGAGATTCATAATTCACTTTGTACGTTTATTCTCATTCTAGTTTTCAGAATCTCATTTCTTCGGTAGATGAAATTATATCGATTTCACACTGTACTGAGTAGTTCAGTCAGTTTCTTCAAAACGGAACGTTTTAAATATTCAATTTCATAGTTCCTCAGTAGATTTGTTCGGAAGATACATTGGTTGCTTTCAATACCATTCGATTTTATCAATTTTTACCTTTATATGCGGCAGATCAGGTAGTGCGTTTCATTATTCTTTTGCTGCAATAGATTGTGTAAAAATTCACTTTACTAGTTTACTACTTAGGCTTTCCTCATTGAATTTTTCAAGATGAAAGATTATGAGCCTCAATATTTATTGTTGGTTTTCAAGAATCTACGAGTTTGAAAATGTTCTTACTATTCCATATTATATATATATTAAGTGAGTATTGGTGCTTAAGATTTCTAGTTGTTCGAGTAGTATTATTTTCAGATTGTCAATTGTGATATGAGGTATCGTTAAAATGTGTGGCAGAAGCGAATGGGGTTGATTTCTTTTGTGTTTATTGTTTCTTTTTTCTACTTCACGAATTGTCATTCCTATGTGAAATAATGGGAAGTTTGTGCATGTTATCTCATAGACTCCGCTGGATTATTCAAGTTAATTTCATTATCAATCAGTACCCGAGAAGGATTGGTAAGGAGTGGGTTGGGACTGTATGGAGTACTAACGTTACTCACAGGGTCTGCCTCGATCCGTATTCAGAATGGAGGGGCCAGTAAAACCATAGTTACTTCATATTGGCCAGAGATGGATTGGTAAATAGTGGGTTTGGATTGTATAGAGTACTAACTTTGCTCACTGGGTCTGCCTCGATCAGTATTCAGGTTCGAGGGGCCAGTAAAACCATAGTTGCTTCATACAACTGCCCGAGAGGATTGGTTGGGAGTGGGTTGGGATTGTATGGAGTATTAACGTTGCTCACTGGGTCTGCCTCTATCCGTATTCGGGTTCGAGGGGCAAGTAAACCATAGTTACTTCATATATTAACCCGATGGATTGGTAAGGAGTGGGTTAGGATTGTATGGAGTACTAACGTTACTCACTGGGTCTGCCTCAATCCGTATTCTGGTTCGAGGGACCAGTAAAACCTTAGTTACTTCATATATTAACCCGATGGATTGGTAAAGAGTGGGTTGGGATTGTATGGAGTACTAACGTTACTCAGTGGGTCTGCCTCGATCCGTCTCCCGGTTTAGGGGGCCTGTAAAACCCTAAGTACTTCATACTTCTGCTAGAAAAGGATTTGTTAGGAGTGGGTTGGATTATATGGAGTACCAACGTTGCTTACTGGGTCTGCCTCGATTCTCTTTCGGGTTCGAGGGCCAGTTAAGCCATAGTTACTCCACATCTTCTTTGGCCTGGTCGTACGATGTGCTAATATTGCTCACTGGGTCTACCTCGAGTCCGTTTTCGGGTACGAGGGGCCTGTGAAATCATAGTTACTTCATACATTAGCCTGAGAAGGATTGTTAAGGAGTGGGTTGGGTTATAAGCAGTACTAATATTGCTCACTGGGTCTGCCTCGATCCGTATTCGGGTTCGAGGGGCCAGTAAACCATAGTTACTCAATACAGTAGACCGAGAGGGATTGATAAGGGGTGGGTTGGGTTATATGCAGTACTAACATTGCTCACTGGGTCTGCCTTGATCCGTGTTCGGGTTCGAGGGGCCAGTAAAATTATACTTACTTCATATTGGCCAGAGATGGATTGGTAAGGAGTGGTTTTGGATTGTATGGAATACTTACGTTGCTCACTGGGTCTGCCTCGATCTGTATTCGGGTTCGAGGAGCCAGTAAACCATAGTTACTGAATACTTTAGACCGAGAGGGATTGATAAGGGGTGGGTTGGGTTATATGCAGTACTAATATTGCTCACTGGGTCTGCCTTGATCCGTGTTCGGGTTCGAGGGGCCAGTAAAATTATACTTACTTCATATTGGCCAGAGATGGATTGGTGAGGAGTGGGTTTGGATTGTATGGAATACTTACGTTGCTCACTGGGTCTGGCTCGATCCGTATTCAGAATCGAGGGGCCAGTAAAACCATAGGTACTTCATATTGGCCAGAGATGGATTGGTAAGGAGTGAGTTTGGATTGTATAGAGTACTAACGTTGCTCACGTTCGAGGGGCCAGTAAAACCATAGTTGCTTCATACAACTGCCCGAGAGGATTGGTTGGGAGTGGGTTGGGATTGTATGGAGTATTAACGTTGCTCACTGGGTCTGCCTCGATTCTCGTTCGGGTTCGAGGGGTCAGTTTAGCTGTAGTTTCCATGTGTTTTGGTCATTCTTAGTTTTTTTTTCATCGGAATTACTTCTGATTACTTGAGCCTGTACACCACGACAAGGTGATGACCTCGTACGAAATCGTAATATGCCCAACATCTCGTAACATACCGTTACAACTCGTGACAGGTCGTTACATTCCATAACATCTCGTAACATACCGTGAAAAGTCGTAACATTCCATAAAAATTCGTAACATGACGTCACATCCCTTTACATATCGTAACATGCCGTTACATAACGTGACATTCCGTAACATCTCGTAACATTTCGTAACATGCTGTAACCTATCGACACATGCCTTAACATTTCGTAACATTCCGTTACATCTCGTATAATATACCGTAAAAAATCGTGAAATCTCGTAAAATCCCGTTACAGGTCGTAATTTTCCGTAACATAACTTCACATCTCGTATCATTTCGTAACATCTCGTAACATACCGTAAAAAGTCGTAACATCTCGTAACATGACGTAACAAATCGTAACATGACGTACCATCCCGTAACAGGTCATAACATTCCGTAACAGGTCGTAACATTCCGTAACATCTCGTAACATTTTGTAGAGAATCAATTTACCTAAAAAATGAGGTATTAATCATTCTGATCAGATGAACAGAGACCGATTTATTTTCATTAATAGATGAAAAAATATCATTTTCCATCTCCTCCCAAGTTTATTCGATATATTTTCGAAACGGTGGGGTATGGAAAAAAGTGGTCAATAGGGCGTTTGTAGAGAACTAATTCACCTATAAAATGAGGTATTAATCTTTCTGATCGGATGAACAGAGACCAATTTATTTTCATTAATAGATGAAAAAACGTCATTTTTCCATCTCCTCCCAAGTATATTCGATATATTTTTTTCGAAACGGTGGGTTATAGAGAAAAGTGGTCAATAGAACGTTTGTAGAGAATTAATTTACCTATAAAATGAGGTATTAACCATTCTGATCGGATAAACAGAGACCGATTTATTTTCAATAATAGATGAAAATATGTCATTTTTCCATCTCCTCCCAAGTTTATTCGATATATTTTCAAAACGGTAGGCTATGGAGAAAAGTGGTCAATAGGGCTTTTGTAGAGAATCATTTTACCTTAAAAATGAGTTATTAATTATTCTGATCGGATGAACAGAGACCAATTTATTTTTATTAATAGATGAAAAAATGTCATTTTTCATCTCCTCCCAAGTTTATTCGATATATTTTCAAAACGGTAGGTTATGGCAAAAAGTGGTCAATAGGGCGTTTGTAGAGAATTAATTTATCCATCAAATGAAGTATCAATCATTCTGATCAGATGAACAACGACCGATTTATTTTCATTAATAAATGAAGAAATATCATTTTCCATCTCCTTTCAAGTTTTATTATTATTTATTATTATTATTAAATGAATTAAGAGCTGAGGTTTAGGAACCTATAAAGCTCAGAAATGAAAAGAAAAAATTAAATTGAAGTACATCAGAACAAAAAAAAAAAAACAAAGTGAAGTAATACACCACAAGCACTTAAAGTTAATCACCGCCGAGTACACCATTCATCGTATCTTGATTTGAACGAGTTCACAGAAGGGGCCGCAACAACATCCGCTGGTAGATTGTTCCAGACGTCGAACACTCGATTTGGCAAAAACTGCTGTCTAGCAGTTGTTCTAAAATTTTGCTTCAGAAGCTTGTATTCATGACCACGTAGATTATTCAAATTGAGGAAAAAGGTGTTGTTGTGATCGATTCCGTAGAGCATTTGGTGCGTGGCCCTATATGTAATTATTAGATCTCCTCTCAAGCGACGCTCAGCAAAGGATGGTAGGTGGAGAAGTTTGAGTCGTTCTTCATAGGTGGGTCTAGACCGACCATATGGGATCCTTGTAGCCCATCTCTGCACCCTCTCAAGTGCTTCGATATCTCTAATTAGATAGGGGTTCCATACTGGACCGGAAAACTCCATAATTGGTCTAATGTAGGCAGAAAAGATCCTCGCACAAACCTCGGGGTGGCATCCATGAAAAGCCTTGCTCATCAAGTAGGTAGATCGTCTGGCCTTTGATACCACATACTCAACATGCTTGGACCACGATAGATCCTCCGTCACTATCACTCCCAAGTCGTTATGGCTGTCTGTTGTTTTTAGAACAGTATTCTCCAAAACATAGCTATGTCTTGGATTATTTTTGCCGACATGCAAAACTACACATTTATCAATGTTCAAGGGGAGCAGCCACTCAGTACACCACCCAGAAATCGTCTCCAGATCTCTCTGTAGGAGGCGATGATGCAGAAAAGGATTGGTATACAATTTAAAATCGTCAGCATATTGGGAGCAGATGGAAGCTAGAAGAGAAGGCAAATCAGAAACATACAAGAGAAATAGCAGAGGACCCAGGACAGAACCCTGCGGCACACCACTATTGATAGATCTGGGAGAGGACAACTGATCATGAACACGGACCTGAAATTCTCTGCCGCCAAGAAAAGATACAATCCAATGCAACAAATCACCAACCACACCAAAGTGTTCAAGTTTGTGAGCGAGACGACGAAGTGGTACCCTGTCGAAGGCCCTAGAGAAATCAAGATAGATTATATCGACTGGTATACCAGAATCGACAGACTTACTCCAGTCATCGACACATTTCATCAAGGATGTCAACACTGATCTCCCCGGTAAAAACCCATGCTGGCATGACGGCAAAATGTTGTTAGTAAGAAGAAAATTACGCAGCTGGTCAACAACTATTCTCTCACACACCTTGGAGGCAACTGATGTTAGGCTAATAGGGCGATAATTACTAGCAGAAAGCTTGTCACCCTTCTTGAAAATTGGTGTTATTATTGCTTTTTTCCAAGCTGTAGGTACTTTCCTCGATTCGAGGGAATGTGTAAAAATAATACTCAATGGGGTGGAAAGGGAGGGAGCGCAAGATTTCAGGAGTTTTGTAGTCAGCCCATCCAAACCAGGGGCAGAATTGTTACAGAGACCTCTGAGTTTCTCCTCGACAACATCAACAGGGAAAGAAATGCTGCTAAGTGAAACAGATGGCCTTGCTGATGCAACTCTAGGCAAATCTCCAGATGGTTCGTTTGTGAAAGCGCTGAAAAACGAATCTGCAAAAACCTCAGCACTTTCTAGATGACTCTGGCAAATATTACCCGAAGAATTATTTATGACAGGTACGGAGACTTTCGTATCAAAAAAAGTTCGAACATACTTATGAAATCTTTTTGGGTCCTTAGACGATGCAATATTGAGCTCGTGTTGTTTCTTAGCGTCTTTAATGGATTTAGAAAGCATATTGGAGTACTCACGGTGGACTACATAATCTTCCTGTTTACGACCAGCCAGATACCTCCTCCAGAGGCTCCTCTTCCGACGAATCATATTGAAAATATTTCGAGTGATCCATGGTTTAGACGGGTTACTGATAAATTCCCTACGAACAGAATTGGATGAAACATACTCATTGAGAACATCGACAAACTTATTCCACATCTCGTCAATATCCAAATCCCGCAGGAGATGATTCCAGTCCAGAGCAGCTAGATCTTTATTGAGAGCAACTTCATCAGTAACATGTACATATTTTCTTTGAGTTGCTTTAGGCATTTGAGAATGGAACTGGATAGAAGATCGAAGTGTCACATGGTCAGATTTCCCAAACGGAATATTCAATATCAGTTAGAAGATCGCGATCATTTACCATCACTAAATCGAGTAAAGATGGAGTTTGGCCTGCGCCGTATCTTGTCGGCTTGTCAACCAGTTGGAAGAAATTGGAGTTAAGAAACATGTCAGTGAAATTGCAGTTAAATGACCCAGCTTGTTGTCCAGATATGTGATGCCAGGATAAGTGGGGTAAATTGAAATCACCAACTATGAGAACATTACTTGATGAGAGCGATAGATCAGATATATAGCGATAAATAGCTCCTTCACCACTGCAAGCTCTTGGGCGGTAAACGCAGCCGAATACAAATTTACAATTACAAAAGGTGACTTGGAGAAAAATATTATCTATACCCGGTGCCACAATCTGATTAGACACGATAGTAGATTTATCCGAAATGTCAAGTCGAATGTACACACAAACACCACCATGGCCTTTTGTAGTGACACTGTCCCCCCTAAATAAATGGTAATTCGGAATGTGGACCAAGGAATCAGAAATGTCAGTGTGCAACCAAGATTCGGTAATAAAAATGAGCGATGGATTATGTATTTTAACAAAGGAGAGAAGTTCATTATATTTCGAATGGAGAGATTGGATGTTCGTATAGATAAAGCTCCATTCGTGCATTCTACCACTCAATTTTTTGGAGTCTGGGATACAATCGTTGGCTCCCCCTTAACGTACTTTATTGTCAAGTCCTCTTCTCCGGACTTCTCGCGGTCCTTCAGCTCAAGGCGGAGTTGACTCAGAGTTGCTAACTGGGCTGGAGTCTTGTCATCAAAAACTTGTATGCGCTTAAAATCTTCAGAATTGATTAGCTTCTTCTTGTTCCTCAACAACGTTCCCACAATTCCGATATTCGAAAAAGAAACCTTTAGCAGACGCGGGTGGGATGGATTACGTTTTCCAATCCGGGAAACCTTGACAATCGCGTTTTGTATAGAGCCATCAATGCATTTCAGAATCTTAACGGCCACGTCGGTGTCACACTCCTCTGGGTCAGATTCAGGTACATTTTTGAGCAAAATGTTATAAGAACGTTTGACTCGCTCGAAGATCTCAGCAGAATCCAGAGAACATTGGGATGGCAGCCTTTCGGGAGCAGCGGATAGAGTAGATTTAATTTGTACTATATCGTTCGTCATCTCATCCACTCTCGAAACCACAGCTTTCTGTGATGACTCGACATAAGACAACTTACTTTGACACTCGTCAATAATGGAGGTATGGCTACTTAATTGCGAGGTATGTTCATCGAGAGTTGTTTTGCATTCACGTAGCTCGGACAAAATTAGAGACTGATCGGATTTTATTGATTTTATGTCCTCAGATAGTGAATTCATTTTACTCATAAGAAGAGAAAAATGTTCGAGTGTTACAGGCTGATCAGATTGCGAGTTAGAGCGTAGCAATCGTTTGTTACTCAGGCACGGCGGACAGCTCCACTTACCCTTCGACTCCTTTATAAACTCTGAGTCAACGGGCGATATATCGACACACGAAGCATGATAGAGTATGCGGCAGGAAGAGCATTGTAACACATTTTTATCAGATTCGGTGACATTTTTTGAGCATTTAAAGCAGTACGAGGGCATTATTAGCAGAAAATATTAGTTCAAATAGGAAAGGAAAGGTAAATAAACTTTTCACTCTTGTGGGCCGGTACAAGAGACTTTCACAGAGAGGGAAGACCACGGAATGATAGGAAATGGTGATCAGGCCGCGAAATAATTCGCTACGATTATCGGTCTGCTGAATTTTAATGTTATGATCCAGTGCGGTCCACGTGATTGCCACGCCGCAGTGAGAGCTGCGAGAATGAAATATGTGAAGAATAAGATTGTGAAATGTGGGGGTCACGAAGGGGGGGGGCAAGAACGCCAAGATCAACAAATTTCTGCGCGGGTGGGATACGCCAATATCGACCTTATAGATGTAAACAAATACTTAATGAAGAATTAATACATGTATTTACCAAAGCGAGTTGGAAAATTATATTATCCTACCTGAGGAAACACATAAACCGTATCATTCAACACACAAATATCAATGCAGAACACAGATAACCAGCTACATTCGAAACACTTGTGATTGGGATCTACAGCGAAACACGTATAGGCGAGGCAGAGCGATTATTTACCGTCAATAGGCGAGGCGTATTAATATTCTGATCGGATGAACAGAGACCGATTATTTCATTAATAGAAAAAATGTCATTTTCCATCTCCTCCCAAGTTTATTCCATATATTGTCAAAACGGTAGGTTATGGCAAAAAGTGGCCGATAGGGCGTTCTTAGAGAATTAATTTACCTATAAAATGAGGTATTAATCTATCTGATCGGATGAACAGAGACCGATTTATTTTCATTTATAGATGAAAAAAAGTCATTTTTCATCTCCTCCCAAGTTTATTCGATATATTTTCAAAACGGTAGGTTATGGAAAAAAGTGGTCAATAGGGCGTTTGTAGAGAATTAATTAACCTATATAATGAGGTACTAATTATTCTGATCGGATGAACAGAGACCGATTTATTTTCATTAAAAGATGAAAAAATGTCACTTTCCATCTCCTCCCAAGTTTATTCGATATATTTTCAAAACGGTAGGTTATGGAAGAAAGTGGTCAGAAAAGCGTGTGTAGAGAATTACTTTACCTATAAAATGAGGTATTAATCATTCTGATCGGATGAACAGAGACCGATTTATTCTCATTAATAGATGAAAAAATGTCATTTTCCATCTCCTCCCAAGTTTATTCGATATATTTTCAAAACGGTAGGTTATGGAAGAAAAAAGTGGTCAGAAGGGCGTTCGTAGAAAATTAATTTACCTATAAAATGAGGTATTAATCATTCTGATCGGATGAACAGAGACCGATTTATTTTCATTAATAGATGAAAAAATGTCATTTTCCATCTCCTTCCAAGTTTATTAGATATATTTTCGAAACGGTAAGTTATGGAAAAGAGTGGTCAATAGGGCGTTTGTAGAGAATTAATTCACCTATAAAATGAGCTACTAGTCATTCTGATCGGATGAACAGAGACCGATTTATTTCCATTAATAGATAAAAAAATGTCATTTTTCATCTCCTCCCATGTTTATTCGATATATTTTCGAAAGGGAAGGTTATGGAAGAAAGTGGTCAACAGAGCGTTTGTAGAGAATTAATTTACCTATAAAATGAGATATTAATCATTCTGATCGGATGAATAGAGACTGATTTATTTTCATTAATAGATGAAAAA
This sequence comes from Propylea japonica, assembly GCA_013421045.1. NCBI lineage: Eukaryota > Metazoa > Arthropoda > Insecta > Coleoptera > Coccinellidae > Propylea > Propylea japonica. Next base: position 34,631,049 of record CM024246.1, read on the forward strand.
ATGTCATTTTCAATCTAATCCCAAGTTTATTCGATATATTTTCAAAACGGAAGGTTATGGAAAGAAGTGGTCAGACAACGCTTTGTAGAGAATTAATTTACCTATAAAATGAGGTATCAATCATACTGATCGGATGAACAGAGACCGATTTATTTTCATTAATAGATGAAAAAATGTCATTTTTCATCACCTCCCAAGTTTATTCGATATATTTTCAAAACGGTGGGTTATGGAAAAAAGTGGTCAGAAGGGCGTTTGTAGAGAATAAATTTACCTATAAATTGACGTATTAATCATTCTGATCGGATGGACAGAGACCGAATTATTTTCATTAATAGATGAAAAATAGTCATTTTCCATCTCCTCCCAAGTTTATTCGATATATTTTCAAAACGGTAGGTTATGGACAAAAGTGGTCAATAGGGCTTTTGTAGAGAATCAATTCACCTAAAGATGAGGTATTAATCATCCTGATCGGATGAACAGAGACCAATTTATTTTCATAAATAGATGAAAATATGTCATTTTTCATCTCCTCCCAAGTTTATTCGATATATTTTCAAAACGGTAGGTTATGGAAAAAAGTGGTCAATTGGGCGTTTGTGGAGAATTAATTTACCTATAAAATGAGGTATTAATCATTCTGATCGGATGAACAGAGACCGATTTATTCTCATTAATAGATGAAAAAATGTCATTTTCCATCTCCTCCCAAGTTTATTCGATATATTTTCAAAACGGTAGGTAATGGAGAAAAGTGGTCAATGGGGGTTTTGTAGAGAATCAATTTACCTAAAAAATGAGGTATTAATCATTTTTATCAGTTGAACAGAGACCGATTTATTTTCATTAATAGATGAAAAAATGTCATTTTTCATCTCCTCCCAAGTTTATTCGATATATTTTCAAAACGGTAGGTTATGGCAAAAAGTGGTCAATAGGGCGTTTGTAGAGAATTGATTTATCCATCAAATGAAGTATCAATCATTCTGATCAGATGAACAACGACCGATTTATTTTCATTAATAAATGAAGAAATATCATTTTCCATCTCCTTTCAAGTTTATTCGATATATTTTCAAAACGGTGGGTTATGGAAAAAAGTGGTCGATAAGGCGTTTGTAGAGAATTAATTTACCTAGAAATTGACGTATTAATTATTCTGATCGGATGAACAGAGACCGAATTATTTTCATTAATAGATGAAAAAATGTCATTTTTCATCTCCTTCCAAGTTTATTCGATATATTTTCAAAACGGTAGGCTATGGAGAGAAGTGGTCAATAGGGCTTTTGTAGAGAATCAATTTACCTAAAGAATGAGGTATTAATCATTCTGATCGGATGAACAGAGACCGATTTATTTTCATTAATAAAAGAAAAAATGTCATTTTCCATCTCCTCCCAAGTTTATTCCATATATTGTCAAAACGGTAGGTTATGGCAAAAAGTGGTCGATAGGGCGTTCTTAGAGAATTAATTTACCTATAAAATGAGGTATTAATCTATCTGATCAGATGAACAGAGACCGATTTTTTTCATTAATAGATGGAAAAAAGTCATTTTTCATCTCCTCCCAAGTTTATTCGATATATTTTCAAAACGGTAGGTTATGGAAAAAAGTGGTCAATAGGGCGTTTGTAGAGAATTAATTTACCTATATAATGAGGTACTAATCATTCTGATCGGATGAACAGAGACCGATTTATTTTCATTAATAGATGAAAAAATGTCACTTTCTATCTCCTCCCAAGTTTATTCGATATATTTTCAAAACGGTAGGGTATGGAAGAAAGTGGTCAGAAAAGCGTGTGTAGAGAATTACTTTACCTATAAAATGAGGTATTAATTATTCTGATCGGATGAACAGAGACCGATTTATTCTCATTAATAGATGAAAAAATGTCATTTTCCATCTCCTCCCAAGTTTATTCGATATATTTTCGAAACGGTAGGTTATGGAAAAAAGTGGTCAATAGGGCGTTTGTAGAGAATGAATTCACCTATAAAATGAGCTACTAGTCATTCTGATCGGATGAACAGAGACCGATTTATTTTCATTAATAGATAAAAAAATGTCATTTTTCATCTCCTCCCATGTTTATTCGATATATTTCCGAAAGGGAAGGTTATGGAAGAAAGTTGTCAACAGAGCGTTTGTAGAGAATTAATTTACCTATAAAATGAGATATTAATCATTCTGATCGGATGAATAGAGACTGATTTATTTTCATTAATAGATGAAAAAATGTCATTTTCAATCTAATCCCAAGTTTATTCGATATATTTTCAAGACGGAAGGTTATGGAAAAAAGTGGTCAGACAAGGCTTTGTAGAGAATTAATTTACCTATAAAATGAGGTATTAATCATACTGATCGGATGAACAGAGACCGATTTATTTTCATTAATAGATGAAAAAATGTCATTTTCCATCACCTCCCAAGTTTATTCGATATATTTTCAAAACGGTGGGTTATGGAAAAAAGTGGTCAGAAGGGCGTTTGTAGAGAATTAATTTACCTATAAATTGACGTATTAATCATTCTGATCGGATGGACAGAGACCGAATTATTTTCATTAATAGATGAAAAATAGTCATTTTCCATCTCCTCCCAAGTTTATTCGATATATTTTCAAAACGGTAGGTTATGGAGAAAAGTGGTCAATAGGGCTTTTGTAGAGAATCAATTTACCTAAAAATGAGGTATTAATCATCCTGATCGGATGAACAGAGACCAATTCATTTTCATTAATAGATGAAAATATGTCATTTTTCATCTCCTCCCAAGTTTATTCGATATATTTTCAAAACGGTAGGTTATGGAAAAAAGTGGTCAATAAGGCGTTTGTAGAAAATTAATTTACCTATAAAATGAGGTATTAATCATTTCGATCGGATAAACAGAGACCGATTTATTCTCATTAATAGATGAAAAAATGTCATTTTCCATCTCCTCCCAAGTTTATTCGATATATTTTCAAAACGGTAGGTTATGGAGAGAAGTGGTCAATGGGGCTTTTGTGGAGAATCAATTTACCTAAAAAATGAGGTATTAATCATTTTTATCAGATGAACAGAGACCGATTTATTTTCATTAATAGATGAAAAAATATCATTTTCCATCTCCTCCCAAGTTTATTCGATATATTTTCGAAACGGTGGGTTATGGAAAAAAGTGGTCTATAGGGCGTTTGTAGAGAACTAATTTACCTATGAAATGAGGTATTAATCATTCTGATCGGATGAACAGAGACCGATTTATTTTCATTAATAGATGAAAAAATGTCATTTTTCCATCTCCTCCCAAGTTTATTCGATATATTTCCAAAACGGTGGGTTATGGAAAGGAAAGGTCAATAGGCGTTTGTAGAGAATTAATTTACCTATAAAATGAGGTATTAATTATTCTGATCGGATGAACAGAGACCGATTTATTTCCAAAATAGATGAAAAAATGTCATTTTTCCATCTCCTCCCAAGTTATTCGATATTTTTCAAAACGGTAGGTTATGGAAAAAGTGGTCAATAGGGCGTTCGTAGAGAATTAATTTACCTATAAAATGAGGTATTAATCATTCTGATCGGATGAACAGAGACCGATTATTTTTATTAATAGATGAAAAAAATGTCATTTTCCATCTCCTCCCAAGTTTATTCGATATATTTTCAAAACGGTGGGTTATGGAGAAAGTGGTAAGGCTTTTGTAGAGAATAATTTACCTTAAAAATGAGGTATTAATTATTCTGATCGGATGAACAGAGACCAATTTATTTTTATTAATAGATGAAAAAATGTCATTTTTCATCTCCTCCCAAGTTTATTCGATATTTTCAAAAGGGTGGGTTATGGAAAAAAGTGGTCAATAGGGCGTTTGTAGAGAATTAATTTATCCATCAAATGAGGTATCAACATTCTGATCAGATGAAAGAAGAGACCGATTTATTTCCATTAATAAATGAAAAAATATCATTTTCCATCTCCTTTCAAGTTTATTCGATATATTTTCGAAACGGTGGGTTATGAAAAAAGTGGTCAATGGGGCGTTGTAGAGAATTAATTACCTAGAAATTGACGTATTAATATTCTGATCGGGATGAACAGAGACCGAATTATTTTCATTAATAGATGAAAAAATGTCATTTTACATATCCTCCCAAGTTTATTCGATATATTTTCAAAACGGTAGGTTATGGAGAAAAGTGGTCAATAGGGCTTTTGTAGAGAATCAATTTACCTAAAAAATAAGGTATTAATCATTCTGATCGGATGAACAGAGACCGATTTATTTTCGAATAAACTTGGGAGGAGATGGAAAATGACATTTTTTCATCTATAAATGAAAATAATTCGGTCTCTGTTCATCCGATCAGAATAATTAATACGTCAATTTCTAGGTAAATTAATTCTCTACAAACGCCCTATCGACCACTTTTTTCCATACCCACCGTTTTGAAAATATATCGAATAAACTTGAAAGGAGATGGAAAATGATATTTCTTCATTATTAATGAAAAATAAATCGGTCGTTGTTCATCTGATCAGAATGATTGATACTTCATTTGATGGATAAATTAATTCTCTTACAAACGCCCTATTGACACTTTTTGCCATAACCTACGTTTGAAAATATATCGAATATAAACTTGGGAGGAGATGAAAAATGACATTTTTCATCTATTAATAAAAATAAATTGGTCTCTGTTCATCGATCAGAATAATTAAACTCATTTTAAGGTAAAATGATTCTCTACAAAAGCCCTATTGACCACTTTTCTCCATAGCCTACCGTTTTGAAAATATATCGAATAAACTTGGAGAGGAGATGGAAAAATGACATATTTCATCTATTATTGAAAATAAATCGGTCTCTGTTTATCCGATCAGCGAATGGTTAATACCTCATTTTATAGGTAAATTAATCTCTACAAACGTTCTATTGACCACTTTTCTCTATAACCCACCGTTTCGAAAAAAAATATATCGAATATACTTGGGAGGAGAGATGGAAAAAAATGACGTTTTTTCATCTATTAGTGAAAATAAATTGGTCTCTGTTCATCCGATCAGAAAGATTAATACCTCATTTATAGGTGAATTAGTTCTCTACAAACGCCCTATTGACCCACTTTTTCCATACCCCACCGTTTCGAAAATATATCGAATAAACTTGGGAGGAGATGGAAAATGATATTTTTTCATCTATAATGAAAAAAATCGGTCTCTGTTCATCTGATCAGAATGATTAATACCTCATTTTAGGGTAAATTGATTCTCTACAAAATGTTACGAGATGTTACGGAATGTTACGACCTGTTACGGAATGTTATGACCTGTTCGGGATGGTACGTCATGTTACGATTTGTTACGTCATGTTACGAGATGCTACGACTTTTTACGGTATGTTACGAGATGTTACGAAATGATACGAGATGTGAAGTTATGTTACGGAAAATTACGACCTGTAACGGGATTTTACGAGATTTCACGATTTTTTACGGTATATTATACGAGATGTAACGGAATGTTACGAAATGTTAAGGCATGTGTCGATAGGTTACAGCATGTTACGAAATGTTACGAGATGTTACGGAATGTCACGTTATGTAACGGCATGTTACGATATGTAAAGGGATGTGACGTCATGTTACGAATTTTTATGGAATGTTACGCTTTCACGGTATGTTACGAAGATGTTATGGAATGTAAGACCCTGTCACGAGTTGTAACGGTATGTTACGAGATGTTGGGCATATTACGATTTAGTACGAGGTCATCACCTTGTCGTGGTGTACAGGCTCAAGTAATCAGAAGTAATTCCGATGAAAAAAAAAACTAAGAATGACCAAAACACATGGAAACTAAAGCTAAACTGACCCCTCGAACCGAACGAGAATCGAGGCAGACCCAGTGAGCAACGTTAATACTCCATACAATCCCAACCCACTCCCCAACCAATCCTCTCGGCAGTGTATGAAGCAACTATGGTTTTACTGGCCCTCGAACGTGAGCAACGTTAGTACTCTATCAATCAAAAAACTCACTCCTTACCAATCCATCTCTGGCCAATATGAAGTACCTATGGTTTTACTGGCCCCTCGATTCTGAATACGGATCGAGGCAGACCAGTGAGCAACCGTAAGTATTCCATACAATCCAAACCCCCACTCCTCACCAATCCATCTCTGGCCAATATGAAGTAAGTATAATTTTACTGGCCCCTCGAACCCGACACGGATCAAGGCAGACCCAGTGAGCAAT
>CM024246.1:34637409-34718458 GCA_013421045.1 Propylea japonica
AATTGGCGGTGGTGCCTATTGGCATCAATGGGTTAGCCGAAAAACTTATCCAGGGCCTTCAATTCTGTGATTATGACTTAAGCAGGAAACTAAATTGTTTGTCACTCAATTTAATATGGATGGACTGCCATGTGTACAAAAGCTCTAAAATTGAATTCTGTGCCCATTCTTGTAATATTCCTGAAACTTTCCTATAATTAGAACCCTAGTAGTAGGAATATATTGTGGTACAGGAAAACCTGTGGATCTTTCATTATATCTTGGACCATTTGTTTTCAAGAAAATGCAACAGATTTTGAACATGGATTATTCTTTCAAGATATGGTAATCACATACAAATCAAAATCAGATGCTTCATTTGTGATCACCAGCAGAGCTTTTATTAAGGGTGAGTTGTGTTTATTTCAATTCAAAAGTGCAAATAATTATTATTATTCAAAAATAAATGTCGTTCGAACATCAAAAAGTAACAGATATTGATATATAATATCATAGAATATATGGCTGTGATATTCATCTTTTTTTTCAGGTATAGTGAACTTTAACGGTAAACATGGTTGTAACAAATGCACTGTATTGGAGAATATTCTTATATTTCACATTGTGTTTACTTTCCAAGATAGGGTGTGAAAAAAGGAACGACAGAGAATTCAGAGCTCTTGCCTATGGAAACCACCACAAGTGCTACACACCTTTACTGCAATTACCCATAAATATGATAGAAGACTTTCCAGTGGGTGATTCTTTACATTTGATTGACTTAGGAGTAATGAAACGTTGTCTGATAGGGTGGAAAGATGGAAACATGGCAGTTATAGAACAAAATGGAGTTACAGTAATATTTCAACTGTATCCACATTTTTATTGAAGTGTAAAATGCCTTCTGAAATTCATAGAGCTGTACGTGGTTTAGATGTTCTAGCTTTTTGGAAAGGAACTGAATTTCGAACCTTTCTATTGTATCTAAGCATAGTGATTCTCAAGAAAGTATACCCACTGATGTATATCAACACTTCTTGCTTTTCTATTGTTCTGTAACAATATGTACATCATTGAAAGCTCACTCGAAATTACTATCGATAGCAGAAACTCTTCTTTATACTTATATTGAAACATACAGGGACTTTTATGGAGAAGATTTCATGACAAGTAATGTGCATAATTTGAGTCATTTAATAGAGGAAGTTCAAAAGTATGGAGAACTTTCTACTTTCAGCGCTTATCCATTTGAAAATAGATTATTTCAAATAAAAAGGTTGCTCAGAAATGGCAATAATCCTCTTTCACAAGTTGCCAAAAGAATTGTCGAAATTATGCAGGTAGATAATGATATTTTACACACAACTCACCTTCAACGGATATCGAAGAGTATCCAAATTTGCAACAATTTCAATCTGGCTACTTCAGTAAAATTCAATTCAAAACTTTCTGTTTAAGTCGAACGAACACAATAAATGGTTTCTCACTAATGATAAACAAATTGTTGCTATGCAGTATGCAACAACAAAAAATAAAAGCATATTTATAGCTGGGTACGCATTGAAAGAGAAATCAGATGTTTTTGTCATTCCTTTCAGGTCATCATTCCTAGACATTTATGAATCAAATGTAGAACATTTTGAAGAAAACCTCATTTTTTTCAAATCAGGTGATGTGAAAATTAAACTAATAGCTGCTGAAGATTCAGAAACTACTAAGGTTTTATACCACTACTTCATAGTTATACTCAATAGATGTATTACTATTCTGTGGAGGCATTATTATTAAATGGGATTCAATAAAATTGTAGAAACAAATAGTTTTATTTTTTATTGCTAGTACATCATATGTAACATTTTAAAAATTAGGCATAAATGATGAATAGCATACAACGACATGAAAAATTTCCAAACAAGAATACTAATATCATAAATTTGAATAATATCTAGTCATTCAAGCTATTCCCATCAAAATCGTCATGAGTAACACCAAACAAAATCTCTGTTCTAACATCTCATTTCCATTAGTGTCAATTAAATCAATATCTTCATTAATCGATGAATGTATTATAAGCTGAGGAGATGATCTCTTAGTATAAGACAACTTACTTGGTCTTCTCTTACTCCTAGAAGTTCTCAAAATAGAACTTTGACTTCGCTTTACAGCGTTACGAATAATATTCTTGAAAACTCGTGGCACTGCTCAAGGGTGAATTCATTATCTCCTGAATGAACTATGTTGAAAAATATTAGGTGTACAAATAAGTTTCCGCGGTTTTTCATTTGACCTCGTCATCCCTCTCGAATTTCTTTCCCTAGAACTATCTCTTCAAGTTTAGAAATAGATAATAATCACTTGGGGTTGAATCTGCAGAATGTGGGGGATGAGGAAGCAATTCGAGGCTTAATTCTACCATTTTGCCACCGTCGTTATTGATTTGTGAGCTGCAGCATTGTCTTGGAGGAAGAACCCTTTTTTCTTTGATAAATTTGGGAGATGATTCCTCGATCAAATAAGCAGCCTCAGCTGCAGATTTTTTCACATTAAAGAAGTAAATCAAAAGTTTCCGCAAATGATGCTTATTCGGAATAAAACTTGACATTTTTGCACGAAAAAAATTACGTGATGCTGATACGGAATCACTAGTACTTTAAGGTTATGGTGTTGCCAGATGACTAAACTTGGGATATTACGTTTTACATCTGACAATTTCTCCATAACCTTCTGGTGGGGCCATCTTTTGACAAACCGCGGAAACTTATTTGTACACCTAATAAGTTAATGACATTCTTATACATTTTAAAAGGAATTTTTTCTTTATTCTTTTCTCTTGAACCTCCAGCCCAAGAACAGTGAATCAAAAATTTTCTATCAAAGAAGATATCCACCCAAATGTAACAGATGTCAACTCCTTTTCCTTTTCCATTTTTGCCACAGATGATAGTCATCCTATCGACATATTCATCGAACAAAGTTCTATTTTTCAAATTTTCTTCCAGTTCATCCAAGTCTTCTAAACTATTCTGCCGTCATAAGAAAAAACCACGTATTCAACATTTTTTGAAAAAATCATCTATTATATGCATGTGATCCTTTGTAGGTTCTTGAACATATTTCTGAAGAAAAAAGCGCGTATTTACGTATATATTTTATAATTTCAAAAAATATTTCCACGTATATACCTGCAAATCAAGCATAATACTAGGCATAATCAACGTATATTGCAGCTGCTTAGAAATACCCGCGTAAACACAGTGCACATACGTAGTTTTTTCCTAGCAACGAGTTTGTACGTGTTTGTTGCTTCCTAGTAGGTGGGATAACGCAGGTCTCGCGCTATTTTATTATTATTTAGTTTCTTGCTGTGAAGATTACAACATGTCTTTATCTCGAGGGCGTTTGATTGTAAATCTAGTTAAAAAAAATGCTTCCAATCAAGATTTTAGTGATTGTGTTAGTGATGAAAAAGGGGAAATTGTTAAAGAGAATAATGAGAGTGAATTTCGCATTGATTTGCCGATTTTTACGGAAGATAATATTGAAATAACAGGTGAGTTGAAAAAAAATCTATCAATTCACTTAGATATATATTATTCACATGATTTTTTAATCCGAGTATAATTATTAGATGTGTCTACCTAGTGGTAAATTGGATATCTGCAAATATTGCATGCTAACAATAGGAAAATAATAAATATTCCTTCCATTTCATCAAAGGCATACCTTCTAAAAATATTATTTGTTTCAGACATTGAAACTCATGCAAATATTTCTACGACAAGTCCAAAATCACAGCTGCCTCAAAGTACATCAAATTTTAGTTGTACAGAACCTAATAATAAATCCCCCACGCCAGGTTTCATTAAAATGACAGAGAGCTTTACCATTCTTCCCTCGGACGAAAGTAAGAAATTCATATAAACTCTGTTGCAACAATTCAAAAAAACCGTCTAGTTATTATAACCGTCACGCGCAGTAGAAAAAAAAATCATGTATTGCACATGTCCGTGATGATCCCTGGGACGGTTTTGCGGGTTGTTTGAATAAAACTGTAGGTTTGTAATGGATGTTTATTTTTGAAATAATTGTTTGTTTTTCTGAGTTTAGATTTCTTTAATGGGAATATTGAGTCAGAATCTTCACCTTTGAAAGATATTTCAAATATTATTGGCCAAATTAACTATTGCAATAATGCGTTGGATGAAAATCACTATGATGGTAAATTCTCTCTTTTGTCTCTTAATGTAAAATTTTTGAAACAATATTTGTTTTAGGTTGTACTCCAATACAGTCAAAAGATTATGTTAATCTAAATCCTGTGATATTTATGAATGATGATTTTTTCGATGTTAATAATCCAGGTGATATCAGAGTTACACAAGACGGTAATTTTTACATTATTTCTGAAAACAAAAACAAGAAAATCAAAATAAAGACCCGTGACTTGTTATTTACTGAGTGTTTTACTGTCATAGGTGCATCATCAGCTTCAGAATCACAACCGGTAGATATGATCACTTGTCTAGAAACACCAATGGAAATGAATAATAATGTAATAAGTTCGGAGCCTACTAATTCTGATAGCGTTGACGTCGGTATGATAAGCATTACTCACCATTCTTGCTAATCTGTATATTTTTTTTGTTTCCTTATTTGCAGATCCTGATTGTTTAGAACATGAAGATTCTGATTCTGAAATACCTTTAACAAACACACTAACAAAACGGGGTACAATTAGAAAACGAAAAATATATTTAGAGAAGCCAAGGGATCGCAAAAAAAGGAAAGAAGAATTACGCATTAAAAAACATTGTGTTCTATCTGGATGCAACTCGTGTTTTCGGAAATGTGCAGAGCTAATAAACGAAGAGAGAAGAGAAGAAATTAATAGTTATTATTGGCATCTATCCTGGCACGAAAGAAATGTTCGTATTACATAATACGTCCAAGAATGAGGTCCAGAGACGGTTTAAACCCGATAGCGAAGAGTGCTATCGGAAAATGTCGACATATAGATATTTCTTAAAAGATAAAGATGATAAGAACGTAGCTGTGTGTAAAACTTTTTTTTTAACTACACTAGGATTTAAGAAGAATTCCGATTGGATTATAAGCAGCCTGTACAACAACAATTGCCCTGATACTTTAAAACTAAAAGACGGACGAGGGCGCCAATCATGCCCTAAAAAACTACCCCGACAAGATATAAAAAATCACATTATGAGTTTCAACCCCACCACCTCACACTATCGAAGGGAACACGCACCTTTAAGGCTGTACCTTCCAAGTGATATAAATATATCCTTAATGTATAATGATTTTAAAGAAAAATTTCCAAATTTAATATGTTCTTATGATTTGTACAGAAAAGAAGTAAGAAAATTAAACATCGCATTCACCACACTTGGAAATGAGGAATGTGAAAAGTGTGAGGAATACTCGTTCCATGACCCGAGTCACACTAAACAGTCGTTAGGGGACAATTGCGAAATATGTAAACTGTGGAAAGACCATTTGAACTACGTAGAATATACAAGAACCGCATATAAGAAAGATGTTGAGGCTGCTAATACTAATCAAGAGTCAATTCAAAACGATTTTTTAGCAGTATCTGCTGACCTGCAGAAGGTTATAATGTTGCCACGCATCGATATGTTCAAAAAGGTACTTTTCACAAAAAGAATCAGTGTGTACAATGAGAGTTTTGTACCCTTGGGAAAACAAACGAAAAATTTTCCATTGGCCATTTTATGGCATGAAGGGGTTGCGGGAAGAAAACAAGAAGAAATTATAAGCAGTTTTCATCAGTTTCTAAAAGCTAATAGGGACAAAAAAGAAATAATAATATGGATGGACAATTGCACCAGCCAAAACAAAAACTGGACCTTAATATGTTCCATAATTTATTTGATTAACACTGATGAAATTGGCATTAATAAACTGCATTTCAAATATTTTGAACCTGGTCATAGTTTCATGTCTGCCGACAGTTTTCATCACCAGGTGGAACTGAGTTTAAAAAAGCAGAAAAAAACTTACGACTTCAATGATTTTACTCAAGCTGTTAAAGCTGCCAATAAAGGCAAAGTGGACGTTGAATGTATGAAGATAAGTCAAATAGCCGACTGGAAAAACTGTTCTTCCATTACAAAGATAAACAAATTAGTACCTAGACCATATTTAAGAAATATTTCCGAAATTATTTTCAAAAAAGGAAGTTTGTTTTTCAGCTACAGAACTTTCGAAAATGAAATTTTTTTAACGGACATTGATATACTTCAAGAGAAGTATAAAAAAAAATTGAACTTATGCAACCCATTCCTAGAAACTTGGAATGCGGTATAAGTGAGGAGAAAAAACAATCTATTATACAAAATTTGGGGCCTTTGATGCCTGACACAAGACTTGGTTTCTGGGAAAACATTGCAACAGATCACAAAGTTTAGAACCTTTTTCAAGCGACATAGGTTTCAATAAGACTTGTTTTTTGTGTGTATGAAGTCCATATTAGATTTTTGTTTTTGTTCGCTAATGTATTTGCTGAATGAACATCTTACCAAAGAAAGTTACTTAGTTAGTTTTCAATGAGACTTGTTTTTTTTTGTTAGTTTGAAAAGTCCATATAGTTTTTGATTGTTTTCAGCCAACTGTGTTAATATTTTACCAAAGAAAGTTTTTTAGTCAGGTTTTAATAACACTTGTTTATTTGTTTATTTTTTTATTTGTTTGTGAAGTACATATTATATTTTTTATACAGAAGAACGTAGTTTTATTATAAATTTCCTATTAAAATTAATTATTCACGAAAACCAACTAAAATGAAAAGTTTATAACAAGTAATTAATAATTAGTTATTCATAAAAATAAGTAATGCACCAAAATAAATCTTGAAACTTGCTAAATAAAAACCAGGTATTTTCAATATGCTAAACAAAAACCTCGTATATCAATAAATCAGTGACGATATACGTAGTTTTTCCTTAGCATTAATCATATACGTGTATTTTGATAAGTAATATATACAAATTTTTAGCATCAAGTAAGCTGTATTTACCTACATTTAACTGTAAAACGTTAATAATATTAACTATTCAGTTTTATTTATGATATTTTGGTGACTTATTTTTCTTTAGTCAAGATAGAACAAGTTTTATATCCCTGTGGCCTTATGAATTTGTTTTAACTCATCGAAAAGTTTCTAACCCCTCTATCTCCATTTTAGCAAATTGTTGATTACGTGGTATTTCATTATGACGGCAGTATTGATTACATTGATTGGACTTACACTTTTACCAGTATTTTTCTCATTGCAAGAGCATGATGCAGAAGATGTTTTTGCTTTTGAAGCTACAATATCTAATAACGTTTCGAACCTAGCTAATGTGTACATTATTTTTGCTTGATTTTCTTTGATCATGTTCAATTGATCGTACAGTTCATTTAGTTTGTTTTCATCCAACAAAATACTATTTTCCAAAATATTGGGGGTGTATAAAGTTTCCTGATCCAAAGTCACGAAATCTCCAGGTTCTGTATTCAATACCCTTGAGTCCTGAATATAAATATTATTTTTCATACATTTATTGAGGTTATTTATAATGCTCGAAGCTGAACCTGCCTCTTTTCCTTCAGAACGAGCAGCACTTGTCTGTAGTACTAAGTCATTAACATCAAATGATGATTTTTCAGACCTCTTAGGTATACGAACTCTACTTTTTTTTCCTGATACAGTCAAATGTTCAGGTAACTGAAAATTCTGATGGTCATCTTCTGTATCATACTGATTGAGCATTTTCTCTAATTCCTTTTCTGCTGATTCTATATCTAGTAGATTACTTCTTTTGAGAACACATGGCATTTCAAACCAGTTACTTTCTGGCATAGAACTTATTATCTTGATTAGTTTATCTGCCCTATTTTTGGGCCAAAAGAGTATACCACTTCTTTCCCAAGCACCAGGAACTATTGTCAACTCTTTCTTGCCTCGCTCAAGAGTTTGTACAATCTTGAACATCCTGAAAAAATTTTTTTATTAGAATTGGCCAGGGTTGATTTATAACAGAAGGATTTTATAGTTAACTGAACAAAATTGTTTTAACATGAAAACAAAACAGAAGAAATATTTACCTGTATATTTGATAAAACAACTTTCCTTGATTGAATTAGAAAGAAGTAGAATGAACCAATAATTAATCTCATCCACTGCAATCACTACGTAAGGGTTGCTTCAATGAAATATTTATTCCACAGAATTGTTTTATAAGGTTTAGTTGTGGTGTGATATATAACAGAACAGATTTATAAGAAGTATATAGCAGCTTGACATCATCGGTTGACATATATGATATGAATTATGACGTACGAGGAGACTTACGTCAGATTGCACGTATAGGTTAGACCATAGACAAACTAAAACGTTTAGTTAGTCTATGGGTTAGACACGTTGGGCATATATTAGGCGTTGCCAATGTGATCAAAATGTCATGCATTACGGGAATTGAGGTAAACCTAACACAAAACTTTGCATTCAAAATTCGATTATTAGTAGTTGCAGAGCTAAACACAACAGTACCAAAGCGATGAAAGCACATAAATTGCCCACTGAACACTTCGCAATGAGATAATTCATAGAATGATATCAAAATGATTCTGAATAGTGAGTCGAACGTTTGGAGTTTCTGATGTTGGCCATAACATACTGAATGAACTTACAATTCAGTGAGGCGTATTAAGCAACGTATTCATTTTCATTTTATTTGAGAACTGATATTATCATTAATCAATGAAGATAATGTATTTGTCCGATCATATCCAATTTACATTTATTATTTCCGTTCGTCAATGTCCAAGTGATGCTACAAAATAATTTAGTTTCAAATACAGAACTTACTCAAAAAAGCATGAAGATGCTGTAATTAGACAAAGATACAGTGAAGTGAAGACTTTTTCATTGTTTTGAAAGAAAATGTTGAAAGCACATCTCCGAAAGCATTAATAACCATTTAAAATGATGTTGATGGTGATGTTAACATTCAAAATGATAAAGCTATAACGATATCTACTGTTCAGATCGATTTGGTAGACTTCTGTTCACTTGATCGTTAACATTCCCATTACTACTTCCATTACCATCACTATTAGCATCATTGTAAATGGGCAGAGAGCGCCAAAGGAGTTGATTTGATGATTATTATTAGACATATCTTCCTCATGAGAATTAATAGGGATATACTTTGTTCGAATCATTTTGCATCTACTGAATAGAACCCTCAACAACCTTTTAAAAAATATTGTACAGATTTTGGTTCCGCTCGGAATCGAACCAGGGATCTTACGCACCTAAAGCAGGCATTTGAAACGGTACCTTCTTACCTATAAAAAAAGGTATGCAGAATCATGATTTAAGAACTTATTGCTAGTAGATATTCAAACCTCAAAAGATACCATCTTCGAAAGTATATCCAATGAATTCTCAACAACAATCTTGTGACAGGAACTTTGGCAACATCGATTGGAGGACTTCTGATTTCCAAGTTGTTTATGTTTTATAAAGGATACATAATAGTGTGTCTTGCAACTTCTGTTCCGCCATTAATTTATTTTCCAGAGCAAATTTGTGAAAGCAGCCATTTTGTATTTTTTTGCATCAATGCTTTGAAACAGGCTCAGAAACTGAAAAATCATCCTTGAAATGGTTCGTCTGACATACTAATTCAGGGAAAATGGTACAATATCGGTTTAAATGTTTGTAATACGTGAAAGATATTCTACGTCATTTTCAACTTAGTCTACTTATTTAATGAACAAGTTGATAAAATCGAAGCGAACGAAAATTTAGTGAGAAAAGTATATACATGTTTCTCAGAAAAAATTTCGTATTTCTAAATTCACCGCTTCAGAACATTATTCCTGCTCCATTTTATTTATTACATATTTTCTTACTCCATGATGACAGTATAATGTTTATATCATTTCGATGGTTATGATACATTTATATATCAGTTCAGGGAAAGTGGAATCTGAAATATAATTCTTATAATACGGAATGTCAATATAATAGCCATATCAGACTCATTTAAACCAACAAACAGTCGTAATCTGATCATCGGTATACTACTATACAACATTTCCTATAAGGCACTTCGTAACACTTATGAAGCGGTTTTAAAACAATTATATACATTTTTTATAACTAGTCTCCAGAAAACAATATTGCTATGTAGTGCTTTCTATTAACAAATCTATATAACAGTTATAAAATTCTTATAAATTATTTTTGTAGAATGTTTATATTGATTTTATAGCTGCTATATTCAATTACATGAAGCTTCTATATAACTTCATATAGGAGAATAAAGTTCTATAAGGTGGGCCCTTTTGCGTTATATAGATGACGTTTAGACAAACTGAAAACGTTGTAACGACACCCTGGTTCTATAAATAACTGATGTGTAGCTGTTTATTCAGCTATTAAGAAACAAATTTTGTTAGTTGGGCGGTGGATTTGGCTGAAAATGTGATATGATGTTCTACTAATCCTTCTGATCAAATGTCTCCACAGTCACGAAACTGAAAAATGCATACTTCTAGGAGTTTTTAGCGATTTTTTGTATCCATTATGACTTACGTATTACCGTGTACAAGTCGACCTATGTACTTTTTCTAATTTAAATAATTGGAATTCTCTTTTCTAACCTAAGGCCAGAAAGAAAACGTTGATCCGTGCTCCCTGCACGAAGAGGGAGTCTTACTGTTAACTTTTTCTGAGGAGTGAGGAAACATAAAAAAACACCCATATAAATATATACGACTAATCTATTGAAGAATACTCTATTCTGAACAATCACCAAAAGAAAAAAACTGGTATCAGTTATGAATCTTGGAAAAGAACTAAAGCTAACAAATGGGAGACTTGCCGTTCTACCTGGGAATACACCTAGTGTTCAATATGGGACAGTCCTACCTTTTCCCGTCCTATTTTTTATTGACCTGGGAACAAACACAAACGTATGCTCTGCTTTTACACTCCCGAACACCACAATTCGCGAATTTAACTAAGCCTCCGCTCGACGTTTTCCTCGAACGCCCAAGTACCACCGATTTTTCCGACGTGACTCTAAACCCCAAACTCTGACCACAACTCCCTGAGACTCTTCCAATGAGCCTCCTAACCGTCACTGACTGACCGAAAACTGACTCCTCCAACGAGCCCCCTAACCGTAACTCTTGACCGAAGACTTCCTCCCTGAGGAACCTTAACCGAGTACCGCTAAACGATAACTGACTCTTCAAACCTTTTTCAAAAACCTTCTAAGCTCTGTAGCGTCCCCCTTCTTCGAAAATTTCCCCTTTCTCGACATTTTGGACTTTGACCTACCCAATAGAAAAACGCCACATCAACTATTTTCTTCCTTGGGAACCAAGCGTTCCCATGGCCACTTAACACGAAAAAACTGCACATTATCACCCTATTAATTATCGGTCCTTCAAAATATGCTGAAACCAAAGTATCGACCACAGAACATAAAATAGATCGACTAAGTGTTCGTACTGTAAACAGTTCGACGGGTCGCACAATAACGAACCCATTTGTTTACCCCAGGATCAAGTTACACGAAATAGGTTCTATGTATGGGGCCATCTGGCTTTTAAGCTTAAATGTTTCGAAATTCTCTTTTCTCAATACTGCGGATAATATTTATATTCCCAGGTATTACATCACTCTCCCCAATGAAAAAGTCTTGGCATTACAGAGCCAATACTTTTCCTCTCAACACACATATACAAAAAAAATCAAAATGCTAAAATAACAATTAAAAACACATGACTACACATTACTATTTTCGCAAACTACAGTGGTATGTTCCTTCAGCGCCAAACTCAAAACAAAATCATGCAATTCAAACTATGAACAGATTATCATTACCCATAGATATACTAATACAATATTCTACAAAACCAATACAGAAACCACAGGGGTGTTCATCTTACACCGACACTTTTTCGCAATTGACTTTCACATAAAATTTCACGCACTTCCTTGGTAGAATCTCGTTCCTTCTCGTTTCCTACTATTGTAAAACCATAGTATAGAAATAACCTTTAGTAAACCACCTTCTAATAGCAACCCAATATAAAAAAAACCCATGGTTTTTCGTCAGAATGGGTTTCCGAACATTTATTTTATCGTCCATTATTATCGATCAGTTCGAGGGATATATGCACGGCACTGCTCAGTCGATGTCCATTCGAGGTATTTGTCTATCACAAATGGAAATTTGATACACCCATGTCGCACTTCACCGAACTTATAATTGTCTTAACACGAACGTCTTCTCGAACCAGTGGCGTAACCTAACTGAGATTGGCGGAGATTATCTCCCAATCGAACCTTCCACAAAACATATATTGGTATTGTGTCTAAACAGAGTATGATTCATCTCTATATTCAATCTATATTTCTTAACACAATGTCCTCTTTTTCTTCATTCTGAGGTTTCTTCTTCTGTTTCCAATATGCTCAACTCCTCCACTGATTTGGTCATCCTTCTTAGACTGCTTCTACTATAAAAAAACGCTTTTCTGCTTCTCGCTGCCTTCTGAACTATTTCCTTGCTCCATTTTTGTCTTCATAATTGGGATCTCGCGCTTTTCTCAAGGCAATGTTAATTATGAACTGCCTAACTGAGTTATCATTACGACAAATCATTTTACTTCACATTTGGCTCAAAAGTTCATAATATCCGTAAACGTTCGACTTCATTCGATACACTATTTTATAGTCTGTTTAGTTTATGGGCACTAGCACGGCATCACAAATTCGACCGACAGTGTATGGGATACTTTAGTCCCTTGTTTCGGTTTTCACGGGAGAAATATAGATATTGGGTGCTATCTAGGCGGTCACAACAAAGGTTAGTTCCTTGCTGATGGCACGATGTCTGGCTTAGGGACTGCATCTGGTAACCTAGTCATCTGAGGTGAATGAACGCACAAACAAAACAACTGGGTCAGATAATTATTGTCTCTAAATCCGAAATCAAAATAACCTATATAAAAATATTTCAAGAACCTCATTTATGTTCGAATATATACAAATATTTTATTCAACAATCCACAAACATTATGCAACATAATAGGAAAAAAAATCAATAATTGATCCACAAAAAATTTAAATTAGCAACATAAGTATCTGTTTTCAAAATCAACTTTTAAATTATCCTATCGCTGAGGAACATAACTACATAGCGTTTTCAAAACGTTGTGCTCTCCTTACTATAGTAGAGACCAAAACGATAATTTTTATTCCGTCCATTCATCTCCATGAAACTTTAATTTTCATGGAATTCATTCTGAATTTCAATTTAAAAACTGAGAAAAAAAATCAAGAAAAAATAGGGATGTAGGAATGATAAAAAGGGAAGGGGGGTGGTTTAGATAACGGTTCACCGGGTGTGATGAACCCCTAGAATCTACATTGAGCAGGAACCGATTCAAATTTCCTGAGGACTGAAGAGGCGATGTCCCATGCTACCCTTTGATCTAGGGACTTAGTAGTATTCCCAACTCCCTAATCTGTCGGGAGATCTCCTCACTCTACTAGATCTCCTCAGCTGTACTTGTTCAGTTCTGTAGTCATCATCAGAACTTTCCTCAACTTCAACTTCCTCTTCGCTTTCTTCACTAGAAAATCCTTCTTGAACCCGTTCAGAATCCCTGTCCCATTGGGGTATCATCATTGGGTGAAATCTACCCCTTTGATCTTGTTCATCTTCAGATTCCTGTTGCTCCTGTTGCTCTAATACTTCATATTCCCTATTTGGCGAGCTTCTACCCATTTTTCTAGTGATGAAGCGTTTTAACCTATTCACATGAACAGTCTGTTCATCTCGTCCTCCGCATTGTCTGATTTTGCATGTTACCGGACCAACCATCTCAATAATCCTATAAGGCCCATCCCAACTTTTCATTAATTTTTTCGATAAACCCTTTTTCAAATTCATCATTTTCAGATATACCAAATCGCCTAACTTGAATTGATGCTCAGCCGTTTTCTTGTTATACCTTTTGATTCTCGCACACTTAGCTTCCTCCGTATTTCGGTACACGTCTCTGTACACCACCCTTAACCTCTCTAACAATTCTGCAGCATAATTGTCATCGTAATCATACCGAAGTCTCCCAGACTCTAAAAAACTATCTATAGGGAGAACTTGGTCCCTCCCATGTAAAAGAAAATATGGACTGTACCCTGTCGTGTTGTGAATGCTTCCACGATATGCCATTAAAACAAAAGGTATCCAGCTATCCCAGTCTCGTTGGTTACCACTAATGTATTGGGCCAACATATCCTTCAGAACTCTATGCATTCTCTCTATCTGTCCATTTGATGTGGGTGCATAGCTAGAGGTTTGGATCTTTTCGATCCCCAAAATTTTACACACCTCCTTGAATAGTGCTGACGTGAAATTTGCTCCTCTGTCAGTCAATAATTTCCTCGGGGCTCCATGTCTATTAATAACATGCTCAACAAAAACTCGAGCAATGGTCTCCGCCTTTTGGTCTGGTAAGGGTATGGCCTCAACATACTTAGTAAAGTAGTCCTGGAAGGTGAGTAAGTATCGATTTCCCTTCAGAGATGTTACAAGAGGTCCTACAATATCCATTGACGTTAAATCCCAAGGTTCAGAAGTAGCTGTAAAATGTTGTAAAGGAGCTTTCTTCTGATGAGGTGAAGTTTTCCTTCGATTACAAGCATCACAACTTGCACAATAATCGATGACATCCGTACGCATATTTGGCCAGAAAAACCTCCGTTTTAGACTACCTAAAGTCTTTTGTTGTCCCTGATGTCCTGCCAAAGGGGAATCGTGAAAATCTCCCATTATTTTCATTACGTATGACCTCGGCACAATTAATTTATCCCCTTCTTGATCGGTACGATACAAGATACCATCCCTTGATAAGTAGTACATGTCGTGTTGTTCTCCCGCTTTGATAGTCAAATCTTTCCTAATTTCCTGACAGTATGCGTCGTTCTCCTGCGCCCTTTTTAACTTCTCCCGATCCCACTCAGGTTCGATAAATTCCGAATTCTGTACTGTAATAGCTGCAATGACTTCCGCACCGGTGTAAACGTCGATTTCCATGTTCGAATTATGAAAAATGAATTTAATCATTTCCGATACTTTTTGCCAATCAAGTTTATCCAATCCACATCCCATCCTAGGTATTGCTAAATAGCGGTCCTTATTTTTCTCACAGCATCTTCTTAAATCACGAAGAGCGTTCCACATGCCCCGATATGAAGGTTTATCGAAATAATTCGGTTTTGTCACTAAATAATACACATTCCTTTCCGGTAAATTTAATTCAGCCGTTTCCCCGACGTTTTTGTCCTGTTGACGTAATTTTTCTACTGAGCCAAAAATTTTCTTGAATTGCAATGCTATTCCCGCTCCCATTGCAAGATCCTTCGATACGCAGTGAGCCAAAGCCCAGTGTTCTGGAGCCGAAAAAATATTTCCCTCTTTTTCTGTCAAATTTTCCATATCCGGTACTCGGTGACCCGTCCGGTATTCCTCGAATTCCTCGTACTCCATGTCAATAAAGTGCTCATCCTTATTAAACATCCGACTCAGTGCATCAGCATTTCCATGAAGTCGACCTTTCCTGTGAATGATCGTAAAGTCGTATTCAGCCAAGGTCATTGCCCACCTGGCCAACCTAGATCCTGGGTCCTTGATTGTAAGTAACCACTTCAGTGGTCGATGGTCGGTGATAACTGTGAATTTTTTCCCATACAGGTAACATCTGAAAGTCTGAATACCAAAAATAACCCCCAGAAGTTCCTTTTCCGTTGTTGAATAGTTCAACTCAGCTTTTTTGAAATTCCTACTCGCGTATGCTATCGGCCGTTCATGCCCATCCCTTATTTGACTAAGTACCGCTCCCGTTCCTAACCCAGAGGCGTCCGTAGCTATTATAAATGGTTGGCTGAAGTCAGGGAATATTAAAACTTTATCAGAAGTCAACACATCCTTCAATTTACTTATAGATTCCAAAACTTCCGGTGTAATTTCAAACTTAACATCCTTTTTGGTTAAATTAGTCAGTGGCGCAGTTAATTCGGCAGCATTAGGTATAAATCTCCTATACCATTAACTAAACCTAGGAATGATCTCACTCCCTTGATGTTTTTCGGAATGGGGAAATTGTGAATAGATTCAATTTTTTCTGGATCCGGAAATACTCCTTGTTGAGTAATCATGTGGCCTAAATATTTCACTTCTTTCAGTAAAAGTTTACATTTTGTCGATTTCAATTTGATATTCGCTTCCCTGAGTCGTTCAAAAACTTTTCTCAATTTTCCTATATGGTCTTCTTTTCCGGTTGAATTAAATATGATGATATCATCTAGGTATACCATACATAGATCTCCCAGTCCCGCTAAGGTAATATTCATAAATCGTTGAAACGTGGACGGAGCATTTTTCAACCCAAATGGCATTTTCACGTACTCGTAATGTCCCTGAAATGTACTGAAACCTGTCAAGGGAATATCCTTTTCCTCCATGTCAATCTGATGATATGCCTCTGCTACATCAATAACAGAAAACAATGCCTCATTTCCGGTCTCGTATCCCTGAATTAAGTCTGAAATATTTGGAAGTGGATAATATTCAGTTTTTGTGACTCCATTTAAACCTCTGTAATCGATGCACATCCTTATTTTTTCTTCTCCAGTTGGTGATTTTTTCGTAACTAAAACTACAGGGGCGGACCACGGACTAAACGAAGGTCGTATGACTCCAGCTTCTAACAACCTATCGATTTCTTTTTGCAATACTTCGCGTTGATGATATGGAATTCTATAAGGTGCTTTACAAAGGGGTTGAGATCCGGGCTCCAACGTTATGCTATGTTTTACCTTGGTAGTGCTAGTCAACCTATCATTTTCGTTCAAGAACAAATCTTGATACTCCTGTATCAATTGTTTTAATTTCGCTTGCGTATCCTCATCCAAATGTCCAAAATAGAATCCACTTTTACTCCAATCATCGTTTTCCAGATTAATTCCCCCAATTAAATTTTCCGATCCTTGTTCAGTTTTTCCCATAACATCACATGACACTGCCTTAGCCAGGGGTTGTCGTTTAATGAGTCTGACCTCGTTCGAAGATATGTTTACCACCCTAATCCAAACCCTTTCTGAATTTTTCAATAGACAATTTGCAACATGAATCTGTCCGTTCCCTAATGCCTTCGTTTCACAAATCATGAAATTTCCCTGAATATTTTCTTTCAACTTTCCTCGAATCAAAGCCTCTGTACGCGCTGGAATCGAAACTCCAGCTTCCAAAATAATGTCAGTTTCCCATTTCAATTCATTTTCCTGATCAATTTCCCCAATTTCTAATTCCTGTTCTATTCTAGTCTCCTCAACTTTTTGTATATTATACCCTAAATTCCCATTGTCCTCCGATCTTTTCTGTGGTTTAGTCTTCATCATACGAGTTTCCGTTGGTATTTCGCCAGAAATAATATTCCTTATGTTATTCCCTATATTCACTGGTGTTTCCTCCGTTTGAGTACAAGTATCCACCGAAGCGACCATTATTTTGTCCCCTTTATTTTCCGAAATTTCCCTCAAATTATATTCCCTTAAATCCCTGTATTCTACTTGTGTGTTAGCGTCCCTTTCTTTCAGCTTCTCAACAATTTTCCTCTCTTCATGCTTTTCCTCACTTACATAATTCGGATTATTTGATTGTGGGTTTTTCCAACAATTTTCCGTTGAATGGTGGTACCTATTCGATGCCATAATATTTTTCTCCTCATGATGATAGTTTCGCCCTTACATAAAAGTTTGAACGTTCTACCCCACATTGAGATGGACAGTTGTTCCCCATAATTTATTGTTGCCTCATTTGCGTGAAGAAAATCCCTACCCAAAATCATTTCAAATTCTCCTAAGGCATTATTGTCGCAAACGACAGCAGTCCAAGTCGTACTCAAGGTATCCCCTTCCGGTCCTACGTAAATATTCGCAGTGCCCCACGTTCGCAGACTGTGACCCGTTACACTAGTTAACCGATACCTATCTATTCCATCCTGCCTAATCTGATTTTTTGAAACCAGCCATTTCTTCACAAGAGTGACTGCTGCTCCGGTATCCACCAAACAAAGTATTGAATTTCCATTCACATTTAATTTAATTAGGTGAGGTACATCCATTGTCTTAACTAAATTTATTTCGGGAATAACCATAATTTGTTTTTGTCTTTTTCTTCTCCCCCCATATAAATGTCCCCTTGACATCCCCCTTTCATCATTCCGCCTTACATATCCCTGGCTTCCGTCCTGGCGGTGGGACTTTGGCCGTTTCCGTTTAAATTTTGCCTTTCTTCTCCCCTAAATTCTCGAGAGTTTCGTTGTTCTCTTCCTTCTCTTGTCTGTGTCCTCCAATTCCTGTAACCCGAGTTCTCTGGACTCTCACCTCCTCTACCGGTCCTCCTGGGACATTCTCTAAGAAAATGCCCTATTTCGTGACAGAAATAACATTCGCTTTGCCCTCCTCTTCTAGGCTTTCCTCGACATTCCCTCGCGAAATGTCCTGGTTTGCCGCAAGAGTAACATCCATTTCCCCTGTTATTGCTTGGACTCTTCCAGCTTACCCTTTTATGGTTAAATTCCCCAAAATCATCTTCCCCGTTCTCAACCGACGATATTCTAATGTTTGAAGTACGGCCTTGTAACATCATAAAAGTTGTCTCCTGAAGTTTCACCAACTCCTCTGCTTTCTCTAAGTCCAAATCCTCCTCTCGCAATAACATAACCCCCGTTTCCTTCATCAAATCTTTCCTCAAACCCATTTTAAATTGATTTAACACTAGATCCTTATTTTTCTTTTTTATCCCAGCCTCCTCCCCTGCAGCGGCTCCCTCCAAATCTTCCCGCAATAAGTTTGCCCCTATTATTCTGAGCCGTGTGCAAAATGAGGAAACATCCTCGTCGTGTTTTTGGTGACACCTGCTCAAGTTCCATTGATTTTCCCCAGGTAATCGAAATGGTGTGAATTTCTGTAGTAATCGAGTTTTTAAATCTTGATAATTCAGTGTATCCAACACAGGGTCGGATTTAAAAAAGGTGTACGCTTCCCCTATGAGTTTGAACTTAAAAAGTTTCAGAGTTTCCTCTTCCGTCCAACTATCTAATTTAGACCTCAATTCTAATTTATCAAAATATCTGGCCGCTTCCTTGCCAGAAAAATTATCTAAGGTTGTCGCTATCATACCTAGTGAATACATTCCAACGCCTCTCATGATATTTGAGGAATTTGGGTCAGGTGTGTTCAACATTTTGACAAAACAAGGGAAAAGAAAAAAAAATTGTGATATGAATTTTAGAAATTTTTTCTCCAAAAAAAAAAATATGGACTCAATTAACTTACACAACCTGACTGATCTCAAACGCGAATGTTTAAAAGATTTTTCCAAGAAAACCGAATTTAATTTAGTGAAACTTGAATATTAATTTCAAAAGACGCCGCCCTCCAACATATTACAAACAATCATTAATCGCACAAAACCAAAATCAATAGAATCGAGCTGAAAAAAAAATTATTATATTAATAGGTGTATTCCTCGAGGTTATCTCAACGAATTTTCTAACAAAAAAAAAGATATTTTGAAGTATTTCCGAATAAACTATCCTATAATTCAGACTTCCGCATCTCGCTCAATAAATTAGCTCAAAAAAAAACAAAATTACCGAATTTAACGTCAATTCCGTTCTCCTATTCCTTCTCCTCAGAAAAGTAACATCCCACCGCTGTCACCAGATGTACAAGTCGACCTATGTACTTTTTCTAATTTAAATAATTGGAATTCTCTTTTCTAACCTAAGGCCAGAAAGAAAACGTTGATCCGTGCTCCCTGCACGAAGAGCGAGTCTTACTGTTAACTTTTTCTGAGGAGTGAGGAAACATAAAAAAACACCCATATAAATATATACGACTAATCTATTGAAGAATACTCTATTCTGAACAATCACCAAAAGAAAAAAACTGGTATCAGTTATGAATCTTGGAAAAGAACTAAAGCTAACAAATGGGAGACTTGCCGTTCTACCTGGGAATACACCTAGTGTTCAATATTGGACAGTTCTACCTTTTCCCGTCCTATTTTTTATTGACCTGGGAACAAACACAAACGTATGCTCTGCTTTTACACTCCCGAACACCACAATTCGCGAATTTAACTAAGCCTCCGCTCGACGTTTTCCTCGAACGCCCAAGTACCACCGATTTTTCCGACGTGACTCTAAACCCCAAACTCTGACCACAACTCCCTGAGACTCTTCCAATGAGCCTCCTAACCGTCACTGACTGACCGAAAACTGACTCCTCCAACGAGCCCCCTAACCGTAACTCTTGACCGAAGACTTCCTCCCTGAGGAACCTTAACCGAGTACCGCTAAACGATAACTGACTCTTCAAACCTTTTTCAAAAACCTTCTAAGCTCTGTAGCGTCCCCCTTCTTCGAAAATTTCCCCTTTCTCGACATTTTGGACTTTGACCTACCCAATAGAAAAACGCCACATCAACTATTTTCTTCCTTGGGAACCAAGCGTTCCCATGGCCACTTTGTAATATACTTGTATTACTTGTATCATTGCGCATCCTCATAATAAGTGGGGATGTCATGTGTTGTATGATACGAACTAATAAAGACAGTTTAGATCAAGACATCACAGAGATTATTATTAGCGAACCTCAACGAGATATAAAATATTACATGGCGCAGTCGATTTAGTGAACCATAGTAAAAAAGTTCAAAAATCAACATGAACAAAGTCAACGCTCCTGGTGAAATGGAAGGCGAGAAGGACCCAGTGGAAGCATGGCGTTTCTTCAAGCAGAAATTCCTATTGTTCCTGAAAGCATCCAAATTGGAAGATGAAGATGAAGAAGTAAAATGTGCCCTTTTACTCAATCACATTGGAGACAAAGGTTTACAAATTTATAATACATTCCAATATAATAAACCTTCGGATTCCAATAATTATCAGTTGGTTCTAGAAAAGTTCGACGATCATTTCAAACCTACAAAAAATGTAACATATGAAAGGCATGTGTTCCTGACCAGGGAAATGAAAACAAAGGAAACAGTCGACGAATATGTTACTTCCCTTCGTCAATTGAGTGAATTCTGCGAATTCGAAAACCTAAAAGACAGTCTCATAAAAGATAGACTCGTCTTAGGAATCAAAGACGAAGCAGTCAAGGATAGGCTATTAAGAACAAAAAACTTGGATCTAAATAAAGCTATGGAAATTTGCAAAGCTTCTGAAATAACGAAGAACCAGTTGAAAGCCATCACCTCCAAAATTTCAAATATCGATATAGAAGAAGAATTCGTCAATACTATAAAGAGAAATAAAAATTCACAAAGTCCATTATCAAGAAGATCAGAAGATTCCAGAAAAGCTGATAATACATATCATTTCAAGGCGCAATCGCAGAGAAACAACAATGCGCATATTCCCTCAACATCAAGAACATGGCGGCAATGGCGGCATGGTAAACAAAAACAAACTAGCTGTGGGAAATGTGGCGAGCATCACCGTCCTGGATCTTGCAGAGCGTATGGAAGAAGATGCGGGAAATGCATGAAGATGAACCATTTCTCACATTTATGCCGAACCTGGAAACAACATGTCAACAACATAGAGAAGGATTCGAATTCTGATAATGAAGATTTATTTTTGGGAACTCTAAGTAAACATAATAATAGTGAAGAGTGGACAGTGAAACTAACAATAAATAATAATGATTTGAATTTCAAGGTTGATACAGGTGCACAGGCTAATGTCATTTCTTTAAGTACATACAAAAAATATTTTAATGAAATTAAACTTAAAAAATGTAAAACTAAGCTACATACTTATACAGGTGAAACTTTGAACATTATAGGAACAGCAAATTTGAATACTAGATATAAAAATAATTATTATAAGGTTAATTTCCATATTGTAAGAAATAATGGACCCAATATTTTAGGACTTGAAACTATAAATCACCTTAAAATAGCAAAAATGTTAAACTATGTTGACTCAAAAAATTTATTAGATGAATTTAAAGAAGTTTTTGAAGGAATAGGTTGCATTCCAGGACAATATACAATTAAAGTTGACAGAAATATTAGACCAGTTATTCATGCAACTAGAAAAATTCCATTTAGTATCAGAGATAAATTGAAAAGAAAATTGAATAAATTAGTAGAACAAAAAATAATTGTGAAGGAGAATGAGCCAACTGAATGGGTCAATTCTCTTGTTATTGTGAATAAACCAAATGGTGATTTTAGACTGTGCATTGATCCAACAGATTTAAATAAGGCAATATTTAGGGAACATTTTCAAATACCTACATTCGACGAAATCATAAAAGATTTAAATAAAGCCAAAATATTTTCAGTGTTAGATGTAGCCAATGGTTTTTGGAATATTGAGCTGGATAAAAAGAGTTCAAAATTATGCACCTTCAATACTCCCTTTGGAAGATATCGCTTTCTTCGTCTTCCTTATGGCTTGAAAAGTGCTAGTGAGGTCTTCCAAAGGAAGATGTTGGAGTGTTTTGAAGGAATTGATGGCACAGCAATTTATATTGATGACATTTTAGTGTGGGGTTCAAATAAACAGGAACATGATGAAAGATTAAAATTAGTATTAGAACGAGCAAAATTGAACAATGTAAAACTTAATAAAGATAAATGTAAATTTAATGTTAACAGAATAAAATACTTGGGACACATAATAAGTGATAAGGGTATACAACCTGACAATAGTAAAATAGAAATTATTAAACATTATCCAGAACCTAAATCCAAAAAAGAAATTCAAAGATTTCTAGGTATTCTAAACTATCTACATAAATTTATTCCAAATTTGTCTGATCTAACTCAACCTTTAAGAGAACTTCTTAAAAAAGAAAATTGTTTTCAATGGGAATGTCATCATAAAGAATGTTTTGATAAATTGAAAAATATTTTGATTTCACCGCCAGTGCTACAATATTATGATTCAAAATTACCTATCACATTAACAGTAGATGCCAGTCAATTTGCTCTTGGTGCAGCACTACTTCAAAATAATAAACCAGTAGCATATTCATCCAAATCTCTTACACCTACCCAACAAGCTTATGCTCAAATTGAAAAAGAATTACTCGCAATAGTGTTTGGTTGTAAAAATTATCATCATTTTATATTTGGAAAAGAAGTGACTATTGAAACTGATCATAAACCTCTAATAGGCCTATTTAAAAAATCTCTAATTCAATGTCCCATGAGACTTCAGAGAATGTTGCTTGATCTTCAAAAATATAATATAAAATTAGTATACAAGCCAGGCAAAGAAATGTACATAGCTGATGCTTTAAGTAGAATAAGTACAACAATTTCACAAGAAGAAAATTTTATTGATGATGAAGAATATGAGGCTCAAGTGAATTTTTTGACTGATAATTTTCCAATAAGTCATGATAAGCTTGAAAAATTCAAAATTGAAACAAAAAAGGATAAAGAGCTTCAAAATTTAATGAATTATGTAAAACATGGCTGGCCAACTTTTAGATCTCAATGTAAAGATGATACTAAATTATATTGGAATATAAGAAATGAAATTGTAATAATTAATGACGTTTTATATCGTAACAATAGTATAATTGTACCTAAACTATTAAGAAAAGAAATGTTAAATATTTTACACTTATGTCACCTTGGAATAACTAAAACAAAATTAAGAGCTTTAAATGTACTTTACTGGCCAGGAATATCTTATGACATTGAGAATCTTGTTTTGTCTTGCCCAACATGTAATAGATTTTCGAGAAATAATTATAAGCAACCACTAAGTCCACATAAAATTCCTGGACTGCCTTGGATTAAACTTGGTGTTGATCTGTATGAACTAAATAATGTTATGTATTTGATAGTGATTGATTATTTTTCGAAATTTATTGAAATACGAAAGCTATTTTCAACCACCAGTGCTAGCATTATAAATCATTTAAAAAATATATTTTCAATTCACGGAATACCCCAAATTTTATTTTCTGATGGGGGTCCACAATTCACGAGTCAAGAATTCAAAATTTTTTGTAATGAATGGGGCTTTAAACATGAAATGTCCAGCCCATTGTATCCTCAATCAAATGGAATGGTTGAAAGGAGCATTCAAACAATAAAAAATTTAATCAGAAAATGTCAATATGATAAAAAAGATATTAATGCTGCTCTTTTGGAATATCGTTTAACTCCGATATCTAATAAAATTTTGTCTCCCTCTGAACTTCTGTTCAAAAGAAAAATTAGAGGATTCTTACCAAATTTTAATTTAAACAAAAAAATAAATCTCAAGAAACAGGGTGTATTCATCAAAGAAAAACAATTGAATTCTAAAATATATTTTGATAAAAGAACAAAACATTTATCACCTTTAAATATAGGTCAAAAAGTTTATATTAGAGAAAATAAGCTTTGGATTCCTGGAGTTGTAGTTAAGAAATATAATTCAAATTCATACGTTGTAAAAGAAGAAAAAACTAATAAATTGAAACGTAGAAATAGGTATTATTTGAAACCAAGGTATGTTAATAATCAATTGTATTATGATAGTGATGAAGATGATTGTAACTTAGTTAAAAAAGATGAAATATTACCAGAAACTTCCAAATATGAATTCAAATGTAAATCAGAAGTTGAAACTGAGGAAAATGTAATTAATAATGAAATTGATGTTCAACCTTCAACCTCTCAAACACAAGTCTCTAGATATGGAAGAAAGATTAAAAAACCTGATCTTTTATCCTATTCATAATTTGTAAATATAATTATTCTTATGTAAATAATATTTTGAATTTTTATTCAATAATGTTTAAATCAAAATTATTTTCTTTTTATTGTAAAATAAGGGAGATGTAATATACTTGTATTACTTGTATCATTGCGCATCCTCATAATAAGTGGGGATGTCATGTGTTGTATGATACGAACTAATAAAGACAGTTTAGATCAAGACATCACAGAGATTATTATTAGCGAACCTCAACGAGATATAAAATATTACACACTTAACACGAAAAAACTGCACATTATCACCCTATTAATTATCGGTCCTTCAAAATATGCTGAATCCAAAGTATCGACCAGAGAACATAAAATAGATCGTACTGTAAACAGTTCGACGGGTCGCACAATAACGAACCCATTTGTTTACCCCAGGATCAAGTTACACGAAATAGGTTCTATGTATGGGGCCATCTGGCTTTTAAGCTTAAATGTTTCGAAATTCTCTTTTCTCAATACTGCGGATAATATTTATATTCCCAGGTATTACAACCGTTCACACGGAAATGTTTGAAAATATTTCGAATTGACACAATCTGCTTTCAATAATCACCAAATATTTTCAAACATTTCTGTGTGAACGGTAAAACGTAAGCCATAATGGATACAAAAAATCGCTAAAAACTCCTAGAAGCATGCATTTTTCAGCTTCGTGACTGTAGAGACATTTGATCAGAAGGATTAGTAGAACATCATATCAAATTTTCAGCCAAATTCACCGGGAGCCAATTCTCATACAAAATGTGCGGGGTCCTTTCTCCGGAAAAGTTTTTTCTGGAAAAATTATTTTCTCTGGAAATTTTTTTTTCTGGTAACATTTTTTCCCGGAAGACGGATCGGACGTTCTGGTCCAATCTCGTGGCCAGCCCGTTCACCGGACTTGAATCCATTGGACTTTTTTACTGGGAAGCAGTTAACGAAAAAGTGTATTCAAAGGCAATCGAAAATAAATTTGAACTACGGCAGCTACAATTAAACAAGTATAATACCATTTTGGAATCCTTACTAAATGCGCCAACTTTTGAAAAAACATGCCAAACCTACGTAGTACATTTTTTTTTCAATACAGTCAGTTGGAACTAGGCAATTGTTTATTTCGATTTTTTTCTGAGAAGTAAGCCCTATTTTTATGAAACCTAGAGTAGCTGGTGTCAAAATTTTGATAACAGTTTAGATAAGCATTATTCAAGGTTACACAGCAACAAACAAAAGTTGGAAAAGTTGGAAAAAGTTGATATTCGTGGCAACAGGAGCGAAAAGACTGTCACAGGGTGTGGAATTTTGCGTGTTTCTTTAAATGCGCATTATTTTAAAATCATGCAACTTAGTTTTTTTTATATTTTTCCAACAACCAGCATTACTTGCCTTTTCACCCGGTTCCGGGTTGACGTCGAGTAATGGGACACCCTGTATAAATAATGAAGCTTTTAGAATTATTGATTTGTGATTGGATACAAAATAAATCTTATATATTACAAAACAATCATAATGGTAATCTCTGAAACTTACTCTAGAATCATGGGCTGATCCAGGAAATCCCACAAATATGGAAGTAAATAATGTCTCTGAATCGCATATGGCCATTAGATTGATGGAATGTCTTCTATATCTATCAATGTAACTGTTCTGTTGTGCTTTTTCAACCTTTACAAAGATGTGTGTCCCATCAATTGCTCCCACAACTCCTAAAATTACATTATTTAAATCATACCTAGATATATTCTTGAACGTTTAGAAATATTAACAATAAAGTTTCAAGATGTTACCATTTCCAACAATCCTTCTATAAAAAAAATTTGCCTCACCTGGATAGTTTTGAAATCCTCTAGAAACTTCAGATAATTCTTCCTGTGATCTTGGAAATTTAATAAATTGCGTCTCCAATTTGCATACAAAATAAAGCATTTTATTGACAACTTCCATAACGGTTGTTGGTGAAACTTCAAATCTTGATCCAATACTTAACAAAGTATCTTGAGTTGCAATGTACCATAAAAAATAAGCGTATGTCCATAGCAGTCAATAGGTCTATGTCCACCAGAATAGCGCTTTGATAGAATTCGGTCCTTATCAGTCTTCCCTACACATTCAAAAAATTTTTGAAATGTATTTTTTCCCATTCGGAAAAGTTTGAAAAAATGAAAATTATCCGATCCACCTTTCACTGACAGAAACTTTGGGGTCCATTGGATGCATGCTCATAACAACTGCTACCACTAGATAGTCAGTATTTACATTCACTGTTTGCTTCCTGAAGTTTTCGATGAGGATTTCATCATCTTCGCACATCATAAGCTCTTGCCCTAAAGTAAGCAATGATAATAGTTTTTCATTGCTAATTTCCATAACGAGTGAATGTTCAAAAAAATTAAACAGGGCAACGGAATTTACACTAACGATAACCTCACAAATAAAATATAAATAACCTGGGCCTAGCTGTCAAAAGCAGCTGACCCGAAAGGATAAAAACCAAAATATAAACCACAACTTTCGAGCGATGAAGTTTGGTTATTCCTTCATGACGTCGTAACTGCTTCCCCTTACCAATTTTTGAATAACTATTTCAGTAACCGCAGTCATAACCAATTTATTTTGGTTATTCGCTTGAAATCGATTATAGATAAGGTCAATGAAGTATCTCAGATGTTGTTTCAACCATTGGGGCAATCATGTTTCCTTGATGAAGCTATGGAGCCATACTATGGACACCACAGCATGAAGCAGTTTATCAAAGGGAAGCCCATAAGATACGGTTTTAAGTTTTGGTGCTTGGCCACTCCTGAAGGATTCCTTCTCAAGTTTAATCCAGTGCAGATGACAAAATAGAAGGCAAAACTTTAGAATCCAGTGTTGCCATTAGACTATGTCTAGATTTCTTACCAACCGATAGCACAGTCTTTATGGACAATGATTTTTCGTCTTTGCCTCTTTTACACATTCTGAGAGGGCATGGTATAAACTGTATCGGTACAATAAGGTCCGATAGAATTGAGAAGGCTCCAATAGAGGACATGAAGAAAACTGAACGAGGATCATACCATGCATTGAGAGATACTGCAAATGATCTAATTTTGATTAGCTGGAACGATAACAATCAAGTAACACTAGCTACTAATGTTCAGAATGATAACATAACTCTATCTATGGGAACTTGCAAACGGTGGTCAAAAAGAAAAAATCGTACATCCAGATTGATCAGCCAACTCTAGTGAACGAATATAATCAAGGCATCTGTGGTGTCGATATGTTTGACAAATTACGGGGGCTTTATCGAATCAGAATGCGATCAAGGAAATGGTATTGGCCATTTAGGGTAAAACCCGGATAGATGCCCCATTTTCAAAATACCTAACTTCCCAAACTCGTGGCTTAGAAATAATATCAAAGTAGCAGCCACAGTCACCCTAGACCTCAGTTGCTCACGGATCATCGTGCAGTGAGGACGCGTTTCACTAGTGTGCCTGTTAATCGCCGCAGCGAGCTTCAGAAATTCGTTAAAGTTCTAAAGGTTGGTATTTGCCGTTGTGTAACTTTTGAAGTGGTGATAATTTCCATAAAATGTTTTATTACTTTGATACACTGGTTTATTATGTATGCATCTTTGTATGAATGGTTGGTTTCTTGTTTTTAATTTAGTTAAAAAATGAATAGCCATCTATCCCTTTCAAAAAGGATAGTTGCCCTGATTTTACGAGGTATGATACCCTTAGGGGCATCTATCCCTTCATACACCCTTTACGCTTATATGGGATGAATGTAAATTTTTTTGAAGATATTTCCATTATTTTGACATATTTTGATTGTATTAGAACAATGCCTCGAAAGTACAAAAGGAAAGAAGGGGTACAAGCTCGAGTATGCAGTTGGATCACAGAGCAGTTAGAGGCAGCCTTCAGTGAGATGGATAAGAAAATCATGGGATTCAACGAAATTTCCCGACAGTTTGGAATTCCATCAAGAACTCTAAGAAGGCATACACTGGGTATGTATTGATGATAAAAGTACAAGAAACTACAAGATTTTTAGCTAATTGTTGTTGATTTCCAACAATTTTTAATAGATCCATTAATAGAGGTACTCTTGTTTTTGGAAAACATCCAGCTTTGGATTTCGAAAATGAGGTTAGTCAAGCACATTTTGAAACTTGGAGAAGCGGGATTTCCACCGGATAGAAAGGCTATCCGTATGTTAGCTTACCAATTTGCAGAAAAGCTGAATCTCAAACATAATTTTGATCAAGAAAGCGAAAAGGCGGGAAGTGATTGAATGAAAAGTTTTATTGAACGCAATCCGGAGCTGTCTGTCAGACAAGCTGAAGTATTGTCATTCGGTAGAGCTAAAGGGCTGAGTAGAGAATGAGTTCTATGATCTATTGATTAGAGTCCTGACCAATAATGATCTGTTGAATAAACCAGAAAGAATATATAATATGGATGAATCTGGAATCCAGCTGAATAATAAACCTGGAGAAGTCATAGCAAAGAACGGTACAGTTCGGTCACTTCGGGCGAGAAGGGTGAAACAATCACAATAGTTGGCTGTTGCAATGCAATTGGTAATTTTCTTCCACCAGTTCTTATAATAAAGGGTGTGAATAAGAAGCCTGAATTTGAGGAAGCACTTCCACTAGGGTCTAAAGTGTACATGAATAAAAAGTCTGCATATATAAACACTGAGATTTTCTATAAATGGCTAACAGAACATTTCATTCCTCTGAAGCCGCATGGGAAGGTTCTACTCATTCTAGACGGCCACTCATCACATTAACCGCTCCAGATATGCTACAAACTGCTGCTGATAATGACATATTTTTATTGTGTTTACCTAGTCACACAACTTCAGCTTTACAGCCTTTGGACCGATCAGTATTTGGGCCATTTAAAACGTATTTCAACCAGGAAACGAATCAATTTATGCGCTTGAATAAAAATAAGAAAATTAACCGTTACAATGTAATATGTAATGCTTGAGTTCGCACTGCTACTCCTTCAAATGCTCTTAGTGGCTTTAGAGGTAGCGGAATTTACCCAGTAGATCCAAATGCCTTACTAGACACCACATTCCTCATCTCGGATACTGCACTGAATTGTGAAAA
Source organism: Propylea japonica (assembly GCA_013421045.1). Lineage (NCBI taxonomy): Eukaryota > Metazoa > Arthropoda > Insecta > Coleoptera > Coccinellidae > Propylea > Propylea japonica. The sequence goes on from CM024246.1 coordinate 34,667,396, forward strand.
TCCTGACACTCCGCAAGTGCCTGATCAAGAAGTAGGACGATCGTCTTCAGCCCAGCCTCCGACATCTCATTCGTTAGATCATCAACCAAAGCTCGTCAATTGCTCAGAAAATATAGTGTTTCGTGAGCCTATTGCAGACGAACAAAATAAAACACCACATCAGACTTTTCCAACTGATACAGATTATCCTAGTTTCTTGATGGATTCAGATATCTTAGAGGATATAAGTATTGTCGAAATTAGTGATTCTACAATTAGATAGGTATTAGGTACCGAAATAGAACAAGAAACACCATCAAAAATTCTTATAGAAACCTTACCCATCCCAAGAATTCCTCTGAGCTTGGCTAAAGGAGCAAAACAATCAGCGGATATTCTAAATTCAAAACAAAATATTGAACAAAAAAAGGTGGTGGCTGAAAGGAAGGAGAAACAAATTGAGAATAATTAATACAAGATTGACATTACCAAAGAAAAAAGCGACCTTAAGAAAACAAAAAAAGGTGCTAAATCCAAAGAACAAAGCAAAAAAAGAGACAAAATGATTACAATTCTAGTGATACAGAAGACCAGGAACAAATAAGCTGTGATGAAGAAAATAATAATTATTTGAGGAAGGGCACAGCATTAAAGAGACCATTCATTGATCATTCAAGTAGCGAAGAGGAACAAAATTCAGGTGAATTCGAAATTAAAGGGAAGAGAACTAACTATATTGGGATTTTCTCCTAAAACTGCAGTTGAACGATAAAATAAAATATATTTGTTTTAATTCCACCCACTATGAAGGGCATCTATCCCGCACTGTAGGCATCTATTCTATCCAGTATTTTGACGGTGAGGCAACTATCCAGGCCTGTAGGCATCTATCCCCAAAAAATTGGGTCCACAAATATCAAAATTCTGTGAAATCGTCGATAGCTATGTCAAAAAAAACCACACAATTTCAACTTAAATCACAAGACTAACGAAGTTCGTAAAAATTGTTAATATAAAATCAATATTTTCAGAAATATGAGGCAATTTCAAAAGTGGGGCATCTATCCGGGTTTTACCCTATTCGATTTTGCATGAATGGGGTTGTTGTGAATGCGTGGCAGGTCTACAGATATGCTCACCCTAAACTAAGTTTATTGGATTTCACCAGAAGAATAACTCTTTCAATTCTCACTGCCCCACCACAGCTCTCTGGTCCAAACCCGAAAATTCCAAGAAATGTATTACAGGAAGTGAGATATGATCGTACTGATCATTTGATAGATGGTAACAGTACTCAACGTAGATGTGGAGCTTGTGGCAAGTGTACCAAATTTATATGTACAAAGTGCAACGTGGGCTTACATCCTGATGGCTGCTTCAGATTATATCATACTTAGTTTTGTATATTTTTTTTATATACAAATAGTACCTACCTACTTGACTGATTTTGTGTTCCTTATAAGAAATATTGATTATTGCATTAAATAAGTAGTTTTGGTTTGCAATTCAATAAAGTTTATTTTTGTGCTTTGAAATTGTTATTTCCCAACGTATGAATTATCATACGTCAAAAATGACAAACTTCTCGATTAAGAATTTGGGAAATTTTCATATTTATGATGAATATACGTGCCTTTTAATGCATTTAAAAAGTCAAACATGAAAAACCTCAAAAAAAAATTACCCGGGCATTTTTGGGTTAAGGCCTACAAAATTTTACTATAGGCCTCATTTCACTCCTATTTTTTTAAACTGATATGCAGAGAGGTTAAGGTTCCTAGAAGAACCATAAGGAATCATCTGCAGTCTGGTAGTTTGAAAAAAACTTTGGGGCGTAAGCCTAAATTGAATAATGAAGAGGAAGCTAACCTTGTACTGAAAATGGGCTTGCTTCTGACACCAAAAATATTGCGTCAATTGGTGTAAAAATATTGTGAGCAAAAAAATATGAAACACAATTTTAATGATGAGGACAAACGCGCAGGCAAAGACTGGTTCAAAGCCTTCATGAAAAGACACCATGAAATATCCGTAAGAAAAGCGCAATTCATGAACCCAGCTAGAGCCCAAAAGCTGAATGAATTTATTGTTGATGACCATTTTGAAAAACTGAGAGATATCTACGATAAATTTGACTTATATCATCATCCCGAGAAAATTTATAATATGGATGAGAAAGGGCGTCGTCTCTCTATCCACGACCAGCAGAGTGTTTTGGCCAAAACAGGGGCTAAAAGGGTCTTCTAAACATGCTGGAAGCGTGACCATCGCAGGATGTGTTAATGCTCTTGGCAAAGCCATACCGCCTATGGTCATATTTAAAGGAAAGCGGTTGAAACCAGAATTGTATGATAATTTGCCTCAAGGATCTTTAGTAGAAAAATCAGCAAAGGGGTACATGACCAATGAATTCTTCAAAATATTCTTAAAACACTTCTCCAGATTCAGAAGCCACGGACCACGCCTTTCAATATTTGACGGAACAGCATGTCATTTAGATCTTTCCATAGTCGATATATCCGATTCACTTGGCATTACAGCCCCTCGACAAAGCCGTATATCGATCATTCGAGCACCACTGGGATGGTGAATTGTTATCATTTTTGGACCAAAACAGAGACAAAAAACTCACTAAAGCACGCTTTAATATAATACTTTCAAGCGTTTGGTATAAATGTATGACACACAGAAATATCACGAGTGGCTTTAAGGTCCGTCAATTCGGCCCGGAAGTTCCGGCACTTCTTGAAGAAAAAATTTTCACGGAAAATGCTAGCTAGATGCTGGGAGATGCTGAAGAAAAAATCGAAATATCTTCAACCGTAGCGGAAAAATCGACGATTGAATTTTCCAGGCCAACTTATGTGCAGCCCGGACACCTCAGCATTTTTCATCGAAATGCTCACAAAGTATAATGCTAGGTAGATGCTGAAGAAAAAATCGAAATACCTTCAACCGTAGTGGAAAAATCGACGATTGAAAATTCCGGGCCAACTTATGTGCCAGCCCGGACATATCAGCATTTTTCATCGAAATGCTTACAAAGTTTAATGCTAGGTAGATGCTGAGAGATGCTGAAGAAAAAATCGAAATACCTTCAACCGTAGTAGAAAAAATCGACGATCGAATTTTCCGGGCCACCTTATGTGCAGCCCGGACACCTCAGCATTTTTCATCGAAATGCTCACAAAGTTAAATGCTAGGTAGATGCTGAGAGATGCTGAAGAAAAAATCTAAATATCTTCAACCGTAGTGGAAAAATCGACGTTTGAATTTTCCGACCACCTAATTTGCAGCCCGGCAACATCAGCATTTTTCATCGAAATGCTGACAAAGATTAATGCTAGCTAGATACTGAGAAAATGGGAAAAAAAATCGAAATATCTTCAACCATAGTGGAAAAATCGACTATTGAATTTCCCGGGCATTCTATTGTGCAGCCCAAAATCATTGCACTTTGCATCGAAATTCTGTTGTGAATGGAGCAGAATGATGTAGAAAGTGTCAAACATCTTTCACGGTAGCGGAAAAATCATTGGTTGGATTTTCCGGGGCAACTAATGTTCAGCCCGGAGACAAGGGCTCCGAAATGCTAGCTGAAGCTGCTGAATGCAGAAGAAAAAGTTAATATATCTTTGACTGTGATGAAAAAGTTGATGAACAACATATATGCTGCTTTTAGGAGTTGGCTTGAGACAGAGAAAAATTCTTTGAGTAGTATTCTTTGTGGGCACTCAGAATTCAGGACTAGGAAACACATAAAAGCAACATAAACCAAAAAAATTTTTGACAACTTGTATTTTTTAAACGACATACGCTGTATTTCATTTTGATATTCGGTAGAGCTTTTTGTTATCAGGCAAAATCAGTTCGTTTCAACAGAAGTCGAAGTCTGTATATCGGATATTGACGTGACAAAATGGAGCGTTTCCGCGGGAAATTTGATGTCTCTTTTCATTTACGTATTTTTTATTGGCAATTGCTATATTTTGAAAAAATGTTATTTTTTCGTGTTTGTATAGGGTTTATCTATAAAATAAAATAAATTCCAAAAAATAGTCAACATCCCTATTATCAACTCAGTCAGTATTCAGAAACATTGAGCTAGAATGAATAAGTGGCAAAAATGCTTTTAGATATGTTGATCAATGCAAATCAAGTATGCAATTCAACAGATGGTTGACTTTCTACTGTCGATGTAGAAAGATGTAAATGCCTTCCAGCACGTTAAATTCAAACGATGACTTTCGCTCTTCTGGCTTAGTTAGTTCAATATTTTCACATAAGAGGCCGGCAAAATTGAACGGCCAAATTTTTTCCTACAGTAGACTTTATTGTGATTTTTTCAGCATCTATCATTATTCAGCTAGCATTAATTTTTGTCAGCATTTGGAGGAAAATGCCGCTGTCACCGTGCTGAACATAAGTTGGAGCGGAAAATCAACCAACGGTTTTTTTTGCAGAATTCTTCGGACGTGAAAAATATACTCCTGAAAAATTCAATTTTTTTCATTTTCAACTGGAATTACTCCTGCTCCACAAGGTGAATCAATATCAATGATAAGATTTTTGGCAATGTGTACTATTTATGCAGAAGAACTTTTCATTGGATTATTTGATGTATTTCGAAAATAAGAATTGCTTGGAAGTTACTCCCGATCGATGAAACGTATCGAAAAGAATGATACCTAGGTTATTCGTCTCTCAGTTGGTTATAAATTAACTACAAAATCTATTCATTCGTTTTTCAGATATTTCAAAAATAAGAATTTTTGGAGTGAAATTACTTTGTAACTGTAAATGGATAAATGTAAATTTCTCATTTAGTTATTTATTTTATTAATCTGGATCTGGGCCGTACAGGGTTTTTCACTATAATTTTACCCCCTTTAACTCTGGTACTAAAGGAGGTACAAAAAATTTTTTATACAAAAGTTTCACGAAATGAACTGAGGTTTTTTAATATGACTTCACAAACTGAAATATATACAGGGTGGCCAACATATTGATGGTAACTTCATTTTTTCATATGGAACACCCTGTATATTTTTCTATATTTGACTAGCTCTTTTCTCCTGATTTCAAATATGTAACATAATATATGTTGGTCTATCTTTCTTATTCTGAGCACCACAGATTTCAAATTTTAAGACCCATCTGGCATAGCGTTTTCAAACTTCGTGAATATTTAAGTGGCCAATGTGATCTTTGGATAGCCACCCAATAGTCCCGATTTAACACCGTTGGACACGTTTTTATGGACGTTCCTGAAGGAAAAAAAATTACTTCAGCAATAATGATGATATTGTAATGATTGAAAACAAAATTGAAGCTTTAATTTCTTATTTGAATTTCAGCCATAATAATGCAATCAAAAATAGCCTAAACAACTTGAGACAACAATATGAAATATGTGTATCGAATGAAGGTTGTCATTTCGAGCAATTTCTATATTTGATGTTATTCCTACCCTACTACCAAAGTTTATCATTTTTTATTGATTAAGTAATTGTATCAATTTCAAAATAATACTTTCAAGTAAATTGTTCGAATATAAAGAATATCGTAGGTATTTCACATATTTTTTTGTTCGGTATTATCATTTCAAAACTTCTAAACTCTGAAAATTGAAGAGACACAGGGTATATATTCCAATAGACGTTTCCATAACTCTAAAAATGGGCATTTTCGTAAAGCACTCTGTTACTTGAAAAATGATTACAGAGCTTGCCAGATGGATCTTAGAATTTGAAACTCTTTGGTATAAAAGAGATAGACCAACATATGTTACATATTCGAAATCAGGGGAAAAAGAGCTAGGGAAATATGAAAAAATATACAGGGTGTTCCATTTGAAGAATGAAGTTGCCATCAATATGTTTGCCATCCTGTATATATTCCATTATGTGAATTTATATTCTAAAACCTCAGTCGATTTCGTGAAATTTTTGTATGAACCATTCTTCTGTATCTCTTTCAGAAACAAAGTTAAATTATTGTAATGTACGATCCACCTTTCACTGACAAAAACTTTGGGGTCCATTGGATGCATGCTCATAACAACTGCTACCACTAGATAGTCAGTATTTACATTCACTGTTTGCTTCCTGAAGTTTTCGATGAGGATTTCATCATGTTCGCACATCATAAGCTCTTGCCCTAAAGTAAGCAATGATAATAGTTTTTCATTGCCAATTTCCATAACGAGTGAATGTTCAAAAAAATTAAACAGGGCAACGGAATTTACACTAACGATAACCTCACAAATAAAATATAAATAACCTGGGCCTAGCTGTCAAAAGCAGCTGACCCGAAAGGATAAAAACCAAAATATAAACCACAACGTTCGAGCGATGAAGTTTGGTTATTCCTTCATGACGTCGTAACTGCTTCCCCTTACCAATTTTTGAATAACTATTTCAGTAACCGCAGTCATAACCAATTTATTTTGGTTATTCGCTTGAAATCGATTATAGATAAGGTCAATGAAGTATCTCAGATGTTGTTTCAACCATTGGGGCAATCATGTTTTCTTGATGAAGCTATGGAGCCATACTATGGACACCACAGCATGAAGCAGTTTATCAAAGGGAAGCCCATAAGATACGGTTTTAAGTTTTGGTGCTTGGCCACTCCTGAAGGATTCCTTCTCAAGTTTAATCCAGTGCAGATGACAAAATAGAAGGCAAAACTTTAGAATCCAGTGTTGCCATTAGACTATGTCTAGATTTCTTACCAACCGATAGCACAGTCTTTATGGACAATGATTTTTCGTCTTTGCCTCTTTTACACATTCTGAGAGGGCATGGTATAAACTGTATCGGTACAATAAGGTCCGATAGAATTGAGAAGGCTCCAATAGAGGACATGAAGAAAACTGAACGAGGATCATACCATGCATTGAGAGATACTGCAAATGATCTAATTTTGATTAGCTGGAACGGTAACAATCAAGTAACACTAGCTACTAATGTTCAGAATGATAACATAACTCTATCTATGGGAACTTGCAAACGGTGGTCAAAAAGAAAAAATCGTACATCCAGATTGATCAGCCAACTCTAGTGAACGAATATAATCAAGGCATCTGTGGTGTCGATATGTTTGACAAATTACGGGGGCTTTATAGAATCAGAATGCGATCAAGGAAATGGTATTGGCCATTTAGGGTAAAACCCGGATAGATGCCCCATTTTCAAAATACCTAACTTCCCAAACTCGTGGCTTAGAAATAATATCAAAGTAGCAGCCACAGTCACCCTAGACCTCAGTTGCTCACGGATCATCGTGCAGTGAGGACGCGTTTCACTAGTGTGCCTGTTAATCGCCGCAGCGAGCTTCAGAAATTCATTAAAGTTCTAAAGGTTGGTATTTGCCGTTGTGTAACTTTTGAAGTGGTGATAATTTCCATAAAATGTTTTATTACTTTGATACACTGGTTTATTATGTATGCATCTTTGTATGAATGGTTGGTTTCTTGTTTTTAATTTAGTTAAAAAATGAATAGGCATCTATCCCTTTCAAAAAGGATAGTTGCCCTGATTTTACGAGGTATGATACCCTTAGGGGCATCTATCCCTTCATACATCCTTTACGCTTATATGGGATGAATGTAAATTTTTTTGAAGATATTTCCATTATTTTGACATATTTTGATTGTATTAGAACAATGCCTCGAAAGTACAAAAGAAAAGAAGGGGTACAAGCTCGAGTATGCAGTTGGATCACAGAGCAGTTAGAGGCAGCCTTCAGTGAGATGGATAAGAAAATCATGGGATTCAACGAAATTTCCCGACAGTTTGGAATTCCATCAAGAACTCTAAGAAGGCATACACTGGGTATGTATTGATGATAAAAGTACAAGAAACTACAAGATTTTTAGCTAATTGTTGTTGATTTCCAACAATTTTTAATAGATCCATTAATAGAGGCCTCATTTCACTCCTATTTTTTTAAACTGATATAAGTAGGAACGTGTTTTTCAAATGTTTGTTGATGGGTAGTATGTAGGTAGATAAAAATTTTCAATTTATTTATCATTGTTTTCAGTGCTTATGGTCACGACGCCTCCAAAACGGGCATTGTGTTCAGAAGAGATCTTATCGCATCTGTAAGATCAGTGCAAAGATTAACTCTGAGCACTTATAAGGCTGCAGAGAGGTTAAGGTTCCTAGAAGAACCATAAGGAATCATCTGCAGTCTGGTAGTTTGAAAAAAACTTTGGGGCGTAAGCCTAAATTGAATAATGAAGAGGAAGCTAACCTTGTACTGAAAATGGGCTTGCTTCTGACACCAAAAATATTGCGTCAATTGGTGTAAAAATATTGTGAGCAAAAAAATATGAAACACAATTTTAATGATGAGGACAAACGCGCAGGCAAAGACTGGTTCAAAGCCTTCATGAAAAGACACCATGAAATATCCGTAAGAAAAGCGCAATTCATGAACCCAGCTAGAGCCCAAAAGCTGAATGAATTTATTGTTGATGACCATTTTGAAAAACTGAGAGATATCTACGATAAATTTGACTTATATCATCATCCCGAGAAAATTTATAATATGGATGAGAAAGGGCGTCGTCTCTCTATCCACGACCAGCAGAGTGTTTTGGCCAAAACAGGGGCTAAAAGGGTCTTCTAAACATGCTGGAAGCGTGACCATCGCAGGATGTGTTAATGCTCTTGGCAAAGCCATACCGCCTATGGTCATATTTAAAGGAAAGCGGTTGAAACCAGAATTGTATGATAATTTGCCTCAAGGATCTTTAGTAGAAAAATCAGCAAAGGGGTACATGACCAATGAATTCTTCAAAATATTCTTAAAACACTTCTCCAGATTCAGAAGCCACGGACCACGCCTATCAATATTTGACGGAACAGCATGTCATTTAGATCTTTCCATAGTCGATATATCCGATTCACTTGGCATTAATTTGTACTGCCTACCTTCAAACACAACCCATAAATTACAGCCCCTCGACAAAGCCGTATATCGATCATTCGAGCACCACTGGGATGGTGAATTGTTATCATTTTTGGACCAAAACAGAGACAAAAAACTCACTAAAGCACGCTTTAATATAATACTTTCAAGCGTTTGGTATAAATGTATGACACACAGAAATATCAAGAGTGGCTTTAAGGTCCGTCAATTCGGCCCGGAAGTTCCGGCACTTCTTGAAGAAAAAATTTTCACGGAAAATGCTAGCTAGATGCTGGGAGATGCTGAAGAAAAAATCGAAATATCTTCAACCGTAGCGGAAAAATCGACGATTGAATTTTCCAGGCCAACTTATGTGCAGCCCGGACACCTCAGCATTTTTCATCGAAATGCTCACAAAGTTTAATGCTAGGTAGATGCTGAAGAAAAAATCGAAATATCTTCAACCGTAGTGGAAAAATCGACGATTGAAAATTCCGGGCCAACTTATGTGCCAGCCCGGACACATCAGCATTTTTCATCGAAATGCTTACAAAGTTTAATGCTAGGTAGATGCTGAGAGATGCTGAAGAAAAAATCGAAATACCTTCAACCGTAGTAGAAAAAATCGACGATCGAATTTTCCGGGCCACCTTATGTGCAGCCCGGACACCTCAGCATTTTTCATCGAAATGCTCACAAAGTTAAATGCTAGGTAGATGCTGAGAGATGCTGAAGAAAAAATCTAAATATCTTCAACCGTAGTGGAAAAATCGACGTTTGAATTTTCCGACCACCTAATTTGCAGCCCGGCAACATCAGCATTTTTCATCGAAATGCTGACAAAGATTAATGCTAGCTAGATACTGAGAAAATGGGAAAAAAAATCGAAATATCTTCAACCATAGTGGAAAAATCGACTATTGAATTTCCCGGGCATTCTATTGTGCAGCCCAAAATCATTGCACTTTGCATCGAAATTCTGTTGTGAATGGAGCAGAATGATGTAGAAAGTGTCGAAACATCTTTCACGGTAGCGGAAAAATCATTGGTTGGATTTTCCGGGGCAACTAATGTTCAGCCCGGAGACAAGGGCTCCGAAATGCTAGCTGAAGCTGCTGAATGCAGAAGAAAAAGTTAATATATCTTTGACTGTGATGAAAAAGTTGATGAACAACATATATGCTGCTTTTAGGAGTTGGCTTGAGACAGAGAAAAATTCTTTGAGTAGTATTCTTTGTCGGCACTCAGAATTCAGGACTAGAAAACACATAAAAGCAACATAAACCCAAAAAATTTTTGACAACTTGTATTTTTTAAACGACATACGCTGTATTTCATTTTGATATTCGGTAGAGCTTTTTGTTATCAGGCAAAATCAGTTCGTTTCAACAGAAGTCGAAGTCTGTATATCGGATATTGACGTGACAAAATGGAGCGTTTCCGTGGGAAATTTGATGTCTCTTTTCATTTACGTATTTTTTATTGGCAATTGCTATATTTTGAAAAAATGTTATTTTTTCGTGTTTGTATAGGGTTTATCTATAAAATAAAATAAATTCCAAAAAATAGTCAACATCCCTATTATCAACTCAGTCAGTATTCAGAAACATTGAGCTAGAATGAATAAGTGGCAAAAATGCTTTTAGATATGTTGATCAATGCAAATCAAGTATGCAATTCAACAGATGGTTGACTTTCTACTGTCGATATAGAAAGATGTAAATGCCTTCCAGCACGTTAAATTCAAACGATGACTTTCGCTCTTCTGGCTTAGTTAGTTCAATATTTTCACATAAGTGGCCGGCAAAATTGAACGGCCAAATTTTTTCTTACAGTAGACTTTATTGTGATTTTTTTCAGCATCTATCATTATTCAGCTAGCATTAATTTTTGTCAGCATTTGGAGGAAAATGCCGCTGTCACCGTGCTGAACATAAGTTGGAGCGGAAAATCAACCAACGGTTTTTTTTGCAGAATTCTTCGGACGTGAAAAATATACTCCTGAAAAATTCAATTTTTTTCATTTTCAACTGGAATTACTCCTGCTCCACAAGGTGAATCAATATCAATGATAAGATTTTTGGCAATGTGTACTATTTATGCAGAAGAACTTTTCATTGGATTATTTGATGTATTTCGAAAATAAGAATTGCTTGGAAATTACTCCCGATCGATGAAACGTATCGAAAAGAATGATACCTAGGTTATTCGTCTCTCAGTTGGTTATAAATTAACTACAAAATCTATTCATTCGTTTTTCAGATATTTCAAAAATAAGAATTTTTGGAGTGAAATTACTTTGTAACTGTAAATGGATAAATGTAAATTTCTCATTTAGTTATTTATTTTATTAATCTGGATCTGGGCCGTACAGGGTTTTTCACTATAATTTTACCCCCTTTAACTCTGGTACTAAAGGAGGTACAAAAAATTTTTTATACAAAAGTTTCACGAAATGAACTGAGGTTTTTTAATATGACTTCACAAACTGAAATATATACAGGGTGGCCAACATATTGATGGTAACTTCATTTTTTCATATGGAACACCCTGTATATTTTTCCATATTTGACTAGCTCTTTTCTCCTGATTTCAAATATGTAACATAATATATGTTGGTCTATCTTTCTTATTCTGAGCACCACAGATTTCAAATTTTAAGACCCATCTGGCATAGCGTTTTCAAACTTCGTGAATATTTAAGTGGCCAATGTGATCTTTGGATAGCCACCCAATAGTCCCGATTTAACACCGTTGGACACGTTTTTATGGACGTTCCTGAAGGAAAAAAAATTACTTCAGCAATAATGATGATATTGTAATGATTGAAAACAAAATTGAAGCTTTAATTTCTTATTTGAATTTCAGCCATAATAATGCAATCAAAAATAGCCTAAACAACTTGAGACAACAATATGAAATATGTGTATCGAATGAAGGTTGTCATTTCGAGCAATTTCTATATTTGATGTTATTCCTACCCTACTACCAAAGTTTATCATTTTTTATTGATTAAGTAATTGTATTAATTTCAAAAGAATACTTTCAAGTAAATTGTTCGAATATAAAGAATATCGTAGGTATTTCACATATTTTTTTGTTCGGTATCATCATTTCAAAACTTCTAAACTCTGAAAATTGAAGAGACACAGGGTATATATTCCAATAGACGTTTCCATAACTCTAAAAATGGGCATTTTCGTAAAGCACTCTGTTACTTGAAAAATGATTACAGAGCTTGCCAGATGGATCTTAGAATTTGAAACTCTTTGGTATAAAAGAGATAGACCAACATATGTTACATATTCGAAATCAGGGGAAAAAGAGCTAGGGAAATATGAAAAAATATACAGGGTGTTCCATTTGAAGAATGAAGTTGCCATCAATATGTTTGCCATCCTGTATATATTCCATTATGTGAATTTATATTGTAAAACCTCAGTCGATTTCGTGAAATTTTTGTATGAACCATTCTTCTGTATCTCTTTCAGAAACAAAGTTAAAGGAGGGGTCAAATTATAGCGAAATAACCTGTACATTACACACCTAACGATTTTTTTTCAGTCTCGAGCCAACTTATTTATACCTGCAGTTGATCATCGATTTTTTCGCTACTGGCGAAGAGCAAGGAATACCACAGGGATCGATGCTGGGTCCCATCTTGTTTGTGATCTACATGAATGACTTGCCAGAAAATATAACAGCAGACCAATCAATCCTTTTCGCCGACGATACCTCATTCCTGAACTCGTTCCTGAATGTTGGAGTGGGTGGCCCGGAGTTGCGGCTGAAAGATGAGAAAACTATGGTAGAGGCAAAGGCATCGTTTGATTCAAACGGGATGATGATGAACATCGATAAAACCCAGAGGCTTCTCTTCGAGACAAAGCCCTCTTCTGATGGTTCCCTAAGACTTCTGGGTTTAACACTGTCGCCAAATCTGAGCTTCTCAAACCTCATAGACAAGCTAGTTCCAACACTTTCGAAGGCAATATACATCATAAGAAGAATAAAGCAGCTAGCTGGCTCAGAAGCAGCGAGGACAGCGTATTTCGGACACTTCCATAGTGCTCTCAACTTTGGCATTCTTTTTTGGGGAGACTCTCCCGACTCCATCAAATTATTCAAGAAACAAAAATACGCCATAAGAGTACTATGTGGGGCTGGAGGAAGAGATAGCTGTAGGGCGCTGTTTCCAAAGGAAGAAATACTCACCTTGACAGGTATTTTTGTGATGACTTGCGTCATTTATGTATATGACCATAAAGAAAGCCTTCAAAAGAACAGCTGTCATCACGAATATAAAACCCGTAGCAGAAACGATTTCTTAATTCCTTACCACGGGGTCAATGCAGCTCAGTTGGGTATAAACCACTTGGCAATAAAAATTTTCAATAAAATACCTTCAAACCTCAAAGAAGCCAAAAGAGAGAAGCTGAGGAGGGAACTCAAGCAGATGTTGCTGGAGAGAGCCTACTATAGTGTCCAAGAATTCTTCGATGATAGCTTTGAATGAGTGTCCAATATGTGCAATATATATATATAAGCTTTCGGGGAGTGACGGCCCCGCGTACCCGAGTCACCCCGGATCTCCAGGTTAGCAACCTGGGATCCGTAGATCATATTGCTCCTATAACTAGAAGTATGAATCAGGGCGGTAGAGGGCAGCGGGCTGGCCCTCTTCGGAGCCGTCCGGAGGTAGAGCCCGATGGGGAAAGCTGCGGGGCAAGCGGCGCAGCCCCCCAAGATGGCACCGTAAGCCCGATTTCGATTCCAACGAGAAGACCAAGAAGAAGTATCAGCTTGGACGGGATAAGAGACCGTTCCGCTGGACTTACAAGAAGAGATGGGAGAACTCGTTGGACAGAGGAGGAAAATATTCTCCTAATGAGAGTTCATTATATAGCAGAGGATCTTCAACAAACTACCAACAGAACTTACCGAGAGATACTCACTACAACGTGGAATGAGATCAACCCGAACAGGATATCATACCCAAATCTCCTCTCAAACAGAGTCCGATGGATCCTTCAAAATGCAAAATTCTCAAGTATTGAGCTGGAAAACATCAAAAGAAGCTATAGACCCCACACACCAACACCAACCCAAGACCTCACAGAAACTGAGGAAGTCAATCGAGAAAACCAACATCAACAAAACCCTCAGATAAAAAACACCAACAAAATCTTCAATAGAAATTTGCAATTATATAGCAAAATCTCCCCCCAAGATAGACCTAGTATCCCGAGACTAAGAGGATCTCGAAAAATCTATGAAAGCGTGGAAAGAACAAACGAAGTCATAAAAATGCAAATAAATAACTACTCAACTCTTGAAGATATTGTGGATTTCGTCTACGCCGGAGCCATCACAGTGTGTGAAGAAAACAACATGGGACAAAAAACAAAGAAACCAGAGACGGAAAGACAAAAAGACCCTCCATGGAAAGCCCGCCTGGAAAAGAAAATAGACAATATTAGGAAAAGATTGATAACTGTATTTTGCGGGATAAGGACAAACTCTCAAAAGATCTTAAAGTATATTCAGCAACGTTTCGCAAACTCTCGTTTGCTTCATCAGGCCTAAAAATATTATAAAAATGTCATACAAAACATTTACAGTAAAATATAAATAAATACCTCTATACTATAAATAAGACATTCAGATGTAAAAACGTTAAAAACATTAAAAAACATTAAAAAACGACGGCATCACCAGTATACTTCACGTCAAATCACAAAAAACAGCTTAAAATATTAAAAGTTTGGCTAAAATTCATTTGGAAAATTCCAGAATATTTACATCTAAAATAAATCACAGGAAAACATAACCTGAAAACACAACAAAACAAACCAATACAGTAGAACAATATCAAGGTTGTCAAACACAGAATTATCTTCATTTTCTTTCAATGAAATACCGTACATTAATTAGTTTCCACCAAGCTCGCACAACACTATAAATGCATATATTTGGTCAAGACAGAATTGTAAAGTTTGCTTAAATGTTCAGTATCAGATCTAAAATTAACAGTGTTGTTAATGTTAATATGTATCATTTCTAAAATGTTCCTTTTCCTAAAATGTTGTTCATTGTCTAATATTTTTACATTCGAAAAATCGAACCTGTGATCGTCTTTGAAAAAGTGTGAACACAAGGCTGTCCTTTCTCTATTTTTCACATCTCTGATATCGTATGCATGTTGTTTAATCCTATTTTGTAAATACTGTCTCGTCTGTCCTACATACATTTTATCACAATCCAAACATGGAATCCCATATATCACTCCTGATCTATGATCCTTATTTATTGGATCTTTTATTTTGCTGTATAACGACCCAACTGTTTTCATGTTGTAAAACACCAGCTCACTATTTTCCGTTTTAAGGGTTCTTTTGATTTTTTGCGAAAGTTCTGGGACATACGGAAATTTGAAGTAAGCTTTACTTATTGTGGTTGTGTTGACAGTTTTGTCATTGTTTCGTTTACGTAGAAGTTCTGAAACAATTCTATCAACGAAAGGTTTGGGGTATTTATTATCACGTAATATGTGTTTCACTTTTTTTATGTTTAGGTCATGATACACGGGGCTGCTCAAGTTGATTGCTCTGTGGAGTAAGTTGTTAATAGCACTGATCTTATAGCTGGTAGCATGGTTTGATAAATAGTTAAGTATGATACCTGAGCTGGTGGGTTTAGTATACCAATTAGTTATGATTTTTTGTTCTTCCGTACGGTGTAAGCAGACGTCCAAAAAGGGTAAAGAACCTCCAGTTTCAACTTCAAACGTGAACTGTATCCTGTCATGGTAGCTATTGAAAATTTTTACCGTTTCATCAATCATGTCAAATGGTAAAGCCATGACAGAGTCATCAACATAGAACTTGACAAAAGGCACAGGAAAGGGTAGCTGGGACACAACTGTTATCACCAAGTCATTCATTACAAATTTTCCAAAAATGGGACTCGCAATGCCACCCATAGTTGTTCCCTCAATTTGTAGGTACGTTTCTCCATTGAACATAAAATAACTGGTTTCAAACAGAAAGTCAACCAACATTAAGAATGTTTTTCTATCCAGGCATGTATAGGCTGCTATTGTCTGCCAATTCTTTTTAATGATCTGTACAGTGAGGGCATGTGTGATATTAGTAAACAAAGAAGTGACGTCCAATGAAACCAAGACGTATCCGTCAGGTAAGACAACATTTTTCGAAAATTCAACAAACTCAAAAGAGCTATTCACTTGGTGTTGAAATGTAGTTGCTACATCACTTAACGTGTTGTGTATGAATGTTGCAATATTTGATGAGGGAGAATTAATTCCACTGACTATCGGTCTCATGTGTAGACCTTCCTTGTGTGTTTTCCGCAGGCAATATAGTCGGGGAGGAACTGAGTTGTGTTTTTTCATCTTTTTCTTTTCAAACTCAGAAATGAATGAGTTTTCAAATAAAGAATCTACAAGAGCATTAGCTCTTTTTTGAAACGAAGATGTGGGATCTTTTTTGAGTAATTTATATGTGTTTGCATCACTCAGCATTCCCTTGACATGGTTGACGTAGTCCTCACGGTACATGATCACTATTGATCCACCCTTGTCCGATTTGTTCACTATGATGTCATTGTTATCTTTAAGAAACCGTTTCGTTATATTAAAATTCCTCACCATCTTATCATGGACATCTACCCTTCCATTGACTCTGTGTAAGTGGTTAGTAAGAAGGTTAACAAAATCTGCTCTTAAAGTATCTCTATAAGTTTCATTCATTTCGTGTGAGGATATGTAATATTCAACATCTGCGATAATTCTGGGGACTGGTATTTCTTTCTTCAAAAAAGGAACATTGAACTTTGGGCCGAACTGTAGAAGTTCCTCTACCTTTGGGGGTAAGGAGACATTGGTGTAATTATATATGCGTTTTGAGCTACTATCTGCAGTTGAAACCACAGGTGTATGTTCCCTGGTCAGCGACTGTAGCTTGGAAATATTAGCCTGTTTGATCCTGTTGAATAAAGCATTGAAACAGCTACTCATTATATGATTCAGTTTGACGAAGTGGCTCATTGTTAACTGTCGTTCCAAAATTTCAATCACCTTCTTCCCCTCATGTTCATAATTCTTTATTTTCCATATAGTTGTCTCAATCTCCAAATTCAATATGCTCCTCCTAAACTTTCTCATCATAATATCAACTTTCTTTCTGATCGGGCCACCTTCGAATTGTAAGGTATATATAGACTTGAGACTATTAATGATGTGCCTAGGGTAGATGTTTAGCATCCTACACTGAAGTAAGAAAACTCTTCTGTTATAAAGGGATGCCAACTTTTTGTTGATCTTCTTGAAGTGCTTCGCGTGTTGATATAAAGCCGTGCCGTACGTTTGGTGTAGTGTATCATAAAAACCCATTTCTCCCACTGTATGTATAGAATGCAAATATTAGTGTCCACCACAATAATTAATAAATTGATAACTGTATTTTGCGGGATAAGGACAAACTCTCAAAAGATCTTAAAGTATATTCAGCAACGTTTCGCAAACTCTCGTTTGCTTCATCAGGCCTAAAAATATTATAAAAATGTCATACAAAACATTTACAGTAAAATATAAATAAATACCTCTATACTATAAATGAGACATTCAGATGTAAAAACGTTAAAAACATTAAAAAACATTAAAAAACGACGGCATCACCAGTATACTTCACGTCAAATCACAAAAAACAGCTTAAAATATTAAAAGTTTGGCTAAAATTCATTTGGAAAATTCCAGAATATTTACATCTAAAATAAATCACAGGAAAACATAACCTGAAAACACAGGTTATGTTTTCCTGTGATTTATTTTAGATGTAAATATTCTGGAATTTTCCAAATGAATTTTAGCCAAACTTTTAATATTTTAAGCTGTTTTTTGTGATTTGACGTGAAGTATACTGGTGATGCCGTCGTTTTTTAATGTTTTTTAATGTTTTTAACGTTTTTACATCTGAATGTCTTATTTATAGTATAGAGGTATTTATTTATATTTTACTGTAAATGTTTTGTATGACATTTTTATAATATTTTTAGGCCTGATGAAGCAAACGAGAGTTTGCGAAACGTTGCTGAATATACTTTAAGATCTTTTGAGAGTTTGTCCTTATCCCGCAAAATACAGTTATCAATTTATTAATTATTGTGGTGGACACTAATATTTGCATTCTATATTAGGAAAAGAATTGGCACACTTCATACTTACCTGAACACCGCTTCACCATCTAGAAAGGTAGTTAAAAGAGCACTCCGTATTGCATCTGTATCGAACATCAGCAGAGAACAACTTAAGGATCGCCTCACAGTAGAATGCGATATTCTGAAACAAAAAGCAAAAGCATTAGGAAACCGACTGAGGAGATATAGTGAAAGGGTCAAACGATACAGAAACAACCATCTTTTCTATAAAAACCCGAAACAATTTTACCGCACACTAGAAACAACAACGACAACAACATCTGAGAAAAAACACCCAACAAAGGAAAGCATACAGTCAACATGGGAAGAAATATGGAGCAAAAGTGAGGAGCATGATGATGACGCGTTTTGGATAAGGGAAGCAGAGGAAGAATCAAGTGGATACATTATGGAAGAGGAAAACATCACTGAACAAGACATAAAAACGGTTTTAAAGAAAACAAACAACTGGTCTGCACCGGGCCTGGACAGTATACATAATTATTGGTGGAAATACTTCACCTCAACACATACACCTCTAGCAAAAGTATTCCAAAAAGCCCTAAGTAAGCCTTCACTCATACCTGACTTCTGCACACTTGATGTAACGCATATGATACCCAAGGAGACGAACAGCGAGGACCCCAAAGACTACCGGCCCATCACATGTCTTCCCACGGTATACAAGATATTGACAGGATTCATAACAAAGAAAATATGGAAACATGTAGAAAAATACAAAATAATGGCACAGGAACAAAATGGATGCAGAAAAGATGCAAGGGGATGTAAGGAATTATTAATAATAGACACTCTAATAACCAAACAGGCCAAGAAGAAACAAGGAAATTTGTCCATGGCATGGATTGACTATAAAAAAGCCTTTGATTCAATACCACACTCGTGGTTACTGAAAACCCTGAAGCTCTACGGTGTATCGAAGGCCATAGTCAACCTACTCAAACATCTGATGGATACATGGAGAACAAGACTACATGTAAAAACCCACAGTGGCAACTATGCAACGGATGAAGTAAACATTCGAAGGGGAATTTTTCAAGGGGATAAATTGAGTACCCTGTGGTTCTGCCTAGCGATAAACTTCTTGAGTAAGCTCCTAAATAAATCCACCTATGGTTATGTTATTGAGAAACGGAACAACACGAAAATAAACCATCTCCTTTACATCGACGACCTGAAGCTTTTTGCTGCGAATGAAGATCAGCTCCTAAGGCAACTCAAAATTGTAACATCATTCACAAAAACCATAAAAATGGAACTACGACTGGAAAAATGTGCTGTTTTACATGTGAAAAGGGGAAAAATGACAGGGGGAGACATGATGAGAATACAAGATGACTTGTCCATTAAAATCCTACAACCAGAGGACACATATAAATACCAAGGTATCCAACAGGGAATGGAAATTAATACAACGGAAGCCAGGGAAGGATTCAAACATAAATTTTTCAACAGGTTGAAAAAAGTACTACAAGCCAAATTGAATGCCAAAGCTATGAACACGGCAATTAGCACCTGGGCGATACCATCCCTGTCTTATTCTTTCGGAATTGTGAAGTGGACAAAAACAGATCTCAAAGCATTGGACATTCAAGTGCGAGGGCTCCTCACCGGGCATGGAATGCACCATCCTCATGCCTCAGTAAATAGACTATACATACCGAGGAATAAAGGGGGCAGAGGTATGCAAAACATCGAAACCATACACCACAATACAATCAAGGATATGAGAGAATATTTTAAATCAAAACACTTACCTTTCTATAAGGCTCTCTCCAGGGAAGATCAAGGCATTACGGCGCTGAACCTGGCTTCTGAACATCATCTGGCTGAACCTCAAACCATCGAGGAACTATGCAAAGAATGGCATGGCAAGGCACTTCACGGAAGATATCCAACGGTCCTAAAAAATAGAAATATAGATGCAGAAAGATCCCTCTCATACCTCAAAGCTGGATACCTCTTTCCAGAAACGGAGGGTAGACTGGCAGCGATCCAGGATCAGGTGATTCCTACGAGAGCGTACCAGAAAAACATAACGGGAAGAAATATTCCCAGCGACAGATGCCGTAAATGCTCTCAGGCACCAGAAACAATTCAGCATGTCACATCATCTTGCCCAGCGCTCGCTCCCAGGGAATACACTGATCGACACAATGCTATGGCAAATGTATTCCACCAAGCCATCGCCCTGAAATATGGTTTATTAAAAACAGAAGGAAAAATACACGAATACTTACCTAAACAAGTTCAGGAGAATGATGCTGTGAGGGTGTATTGGGACCATCCACTGATAACGGACAGGCCAATCGCGCACAACCGGCCGGATATTGTCGTCCTTGAAAAGATGGAAAACCGAGTCACTATAATTGACATCACCGTACCAGCCGACGACAACGTTGAAAAATCGTACACTGAAAAGATAGTTAAATATCACGATCTGGCATTTGAATTAAAAGAACTCTATAGACTTACCCACATAACCATACTTCCTCTAGTCATTAGCACGAATGGGCTGGTTGAGATGCACCTAGCTGGGAACACAGCCAAACTTGGACTGCACGAAGACCTAATAGAGAAGGCGCAAAAGGAACCGGCAAGCTCTTAGCCTTACCCTGCAAAGGTGATTAAAAAAAAAAATTAGTTTTCCCGGAAAATTCAACCAACAATTTTCACCCTTCTGTTGAAAATATTTCGACATTTCTGCATTATTCTGCAGCATTTACTGCCGTCAGAGTTTCGATGAAAAAAGCAATTGTTTCTGGGCTGCACAAGAGTTGGCCGGACAAATCAAACGTCGATTTTTCCACTACGGTTGAAGATTTTTTTGTCAGATTTCCTCAGCATCTAGCTAGCATTAATCTTTGTCAGCATTTCGATGAAGAGTGCAATTGTTTCTGGGCTGCAAATTAGGTGGTCGGAAAATTCAAATGTCGATTTTTCCACTACGGTTGAAAATATTTCGATTTTTTCTCCAGCATCTCTCATCATCTACCTAGCATTCAACTTTGTGAACATTTCGATGGAAAATACTGAGGTGTCCGGGCTGCACATAAGTTGGCCCGGAAAATTCAATCGTCGATTTTTCCATTACGGTTGAAGATATTTAGATTTTTTCTCCAGCATCTCTCAGCATCTACCTAACATTAAACTTTGTAAGCATTTCGATGAAAAATGCTGATGTGTTCGGGCTGCACATAAGTTAGCCCGGAATTTTCAATCGTCGATTTTTCCACTACGGTTGAAGATATTTCGATTTATTCATCAGCATCTCTCAGCATCTACCTAGCATTAAACTTTGTGAGCATTTCGATGAAAAATGCTGAGGTGTCCGGGCTGCACATAAGTTGGCCCGGAAAATTCAATCGTCGATTTTTCCACTACGGTTGAAGATATTTCGATTTTTTCTTCAGCATCTCCTAGCATCTACCTAGCATTTTCCGTGAAAATTTTTTCTTCAAGAAGTGCCGGAACTTCCGGGCCAACTTGACGGACCTGTGGCTTTAAAGAGACTGGCTTGTATCCCTTCAACCCACAGGCCATACCAGAAACAGCTTTTGCACCTTCCATTTTAACGGAAGCTCCTGCACAAGAAAACGTCCCAACTTTCGAACATCCTCATGCACAAGCTTCAAAATCTGGAGATACAACATCGTCTATTTTATCGGAAACCTCAACGCCTGATCGTGATCAAGAAAATATACCACCTATTAATAGTAATCAACGGAAGCGTTCACATGTGCAAGTAGTTCACCATCAATTTTGACACCGATTCCAATACCCGATGTCCCGCTTGGAAATATTTTACCTGTTGATTGTCTTCGACCAGCGACTCCAGGACAAACTGAGCAATCACCACCTATAGCGTCAACATCCACAGGTCAGGTCTCAAGATATCCAATCGTGCCACGCAGCTTTGATCGCACATTTTATGGAACAAGCTCTAGTTCAGATGAATCTGATGATTTACCACTCAGTCGGTTGAAAAAAAAAATATTTTTATAATCTTCTGCCTACGCCTGTAAAAAATCAAACAAGCCCACCGACTGTTAGACGAAAAGCCATTAATTATCGAGGTACTCCAGTCACAACAGATCTACTTGATAATTATAATCAAGAGAAAATGAAAAATAAAGAAGCGAAAGGTGACAAAAGAAAGAAAAATAAACAAGACGAAAACTTCACTGATGTTACACCAGGTAGAAATGAAAAAACAAAGTTCAAAAAGACTTTAAATCCTAAAAAAGCTAAAATCGTATCTGTAAAAAACTCTACTACCATCAAAGGTAAATCACAAAACCAAGCGAGTTGGTACTGTCATGCCTGCAAAGAAGATAGAATGGACGATGCAATGAGGCAATGCTCCAAGTGGTACCACGAAGAGTGTAACGGTTTGACTCCGCGAGAGACCGCCACCAATGCGAGCCTACAAGGGGTATTGCAAATGCCAATAGAGGCCAGTTCGTAACGTAGTCACTAAGGAATGTACTCGTACTACTCGTTATGATAAATAAAGACTTACGAAACTCATATATGTTTTAATACAATATAAAAACATAACATGGTGTCAGTTGTTAAACCACGTAACTATAAATAAACATACCGAGAGTAAAAGAAGCTCCGATATTAATAATATAGAAGTGAATATAAAAGTGAAGTGTCAACGACATCCATCAAAATGGCCGGAAATTTCAAACCGCCAAAAAATTAAATATTTGATGTTAACATTGCTCAAAACTACGAGAAGTTCAAGAGTAGTTTTGAAATTTATATGGAGGCATCAGGTCTAAACAGCAAAGACGATGATGTTAAAGTGGTGATTTTCCTTAATGTTGCTGGTGAAGAGGCACAAGATGTTTTCAACACATTAGCAATAACGGAAGAAAACAAAAAAAATACAAGGAAGTATTAAAAGCATTTGATGCATACTGCAAGCCACTCAAAAACGAAGCATACGATGATTACAAATTTAATATTCGATGTCAACAAGAAGGAGAAGACTTCGATCACTTCCTCACCGAGATTAAAACGTTGGCAAAACAATGCCAATTTGGCGACATGACAGATAGATTTGTCAGAAATCGAATCGTAGCTGGAGTTAGAGATGTTGAACTCCAAGAAAGGCTTCTAAGGATCCAAAATCTAACATTGCAAATAGCTGAAGAAACATGCAGAGCATCAGAGGTCAGCAAAATACACATGAAAGGTATACGAGGCCATGAAGTAGGTGCTATAATAAAGTAAAACTACACAAGTGAAAAATTCAAATGTGGAAAATGTTCGTCCAAACATATGGAAAAACATGCGATGTATGTGGTAAACCACAAAAAAATTTTGCTGCCTGCTGCAAAAACAAGACAAGAAACAATGGAAAAAACGACAGAAAAACAGAAGAAGAAAGATCAAGCAGAAGAAAGAAAGTGAACGAGGTGGATTATGACTCGGAAACCGAAGGAAGTGTTGAACCATACATCAACACCATTGAAATAGACAATGTCAACAATCATAAAAGCAGCACTGACATATGAGGGGCGTTCGGCATCGACATCGGACGTGTCGGATCGATCTAAACCGTTCGTTTATTACATCCGGATTGAGGGGAATACACATCTGTATCGTTCGTCATAAAAATCTGAGCAATCGGACGTCGATCTTTTCGCTCGGTCTATTTCGACGGAGCAAAGCGATTTTATCCATAGAGTTTTATGTTTTTTATATATTTTTTTTGTTTTATGTTGAGTTTCCCGATCCGACAACCGATAGAGTGAAAAATTCTAACAGTTTTATTCTTCTGTTTTCATTTATTCATTAAAAACTCAATTATTTCATTAACATTTTTTAATATTATTATCGTAGTTATAAATGGGCAGGAGGAGATATTGCTTTCCCGTTTCTTTTTCGAGTAATTAATCAATTAATTGGTCAGGATAGTTTCGGTACAACTATCGCCGTATTGAACGACCAGAAGGGGATATTGCATTACTCGTTTCTTTTGCATTCAGTGCCTTTGCACCTAATTATTTAATTGAGATTTTATGGAAGAGCTACTAAAAGGGTGAAAGTATCGTTAAAAGATGAGCATATTTCCCAAAATAGTGATCTTTGAAATCTCATAATCTATAAAAGTAGAACAGAGCAGTATGTTCTGTGGCAGATGCTCTGTACCGTTCGTTTATTCCCAGATATTTCAGATTTATCTGTACGATCTGTGGTCACGTGACTAAAAAATCCGTCCGCTCGCGGAGGTCAATGCCGAACGCCCCTATGGACAACAGATGTAAAAATACAAAATGAAAATATAATATTTAAAATTGATACAGGGGCTAATTGTAACTGTTTGCCTCTAAAGTACATCATTTAACTGAGGTTAGTACACAAAATTGTGAAAAATTCTGTGAATTTAAATACCTATGGCAACAATAAAATTCAGGCTATTGGCCATATAATTTTGGACTGTGTAATCAAAACAAAATTGCATAAAATTAAATTCATTGTAGTAGATTGTAACAGTATGCCCATAATAGGACTGAATACAAGTAATATTACAGGATTGATAAAAAAGGAAGATTCATTGAATTTATTCACAAAAGGAAAATATGAATTTATAGCACAAAATAAAAATGTTTTCGAAGGTACAGGAAAAATTCCTTATAGATATAAAATTGTAGTAAGGAAAAATGCTCAACCAGTAATTAGCAATTGTCGTAGAGTACCTCAAGCATCAAAAAAGAGACTGGAGGATGCACTTTCAGATCTTGAAAATAGAAAGATAATATACCTACTCTAGAGGAATTATCTTTAAAATTAAAAAAAAAATTTTATACAGTACTAGATTTAAAAGAAGGGTTCTATCATGTTCGGATAGACTCTGAAAGCAAAAAATTATGCACATTTATAACGCCGTTTGGAAAATATTGTTTCAATCGATTACCTTTTGGGACTAAAGTTAGTTCTGAAGTTTTTCAACGTATGAATGAAAAGATCTTTGGTTATCTACCAATTGGTATCTATTTTGATGATTTCATAATCAGTGCAGAGACAGAGCAAGAACACGACAGAATTCTAAAAGAGGTAAATACAAGAGCAGAAAATTTTGGTGTAAAATTTAACAAGTCTAAAGTACAGTACAAAGTTAAGGAAGTTTAATATCTAGGTCAAAATAAATATTCTCAGCTGAAGGTGTAAAACCTGATAGCGAATATGTTGAAGCCATTTCATCATTGGAAGAACAAAAAACTAAAAAAGAATTATTGTCAGTTTTAGGCATGTATCCACTTAGAAATCTAATTAAAAATAGTGTAGAATGGAAATGGACAAAAGATCACAGTAATAGATTTCAAAAAATTAAAGCTCTGATTTCGGAAATACCTGTTTTGAGGATTTTTGATCCAAAATTAAAGATTGAAATTCAATGTGATGCTAGTCAATCTGGTATAGGAGCATGTCTTTTGCAAGAGGGCAAACCTGTAGCATTCTGTTCAAGAAGTTTAACCGAAACAGAATGTAGGTGGGCTCAAATTGAAGAAGAATATCTAGCAATTTCATTTTCTTTGCCAAAATTTCATCATTTTGTGTATGGCAGAAATGTGCTGATAAAAACAGATCACAAACCACTGGTTACAATTCATAAAAAAGACATTGCTGCAGTAAGTTCTATACTTCAACGATTAAAACTCAAAATGTTGAAATATGATTTCGAGGTAGAAGATTTGCCAGGAAAATTCATGTTCATAGCTGATTTTCTGTCTAGATTCTATATAAAAAAACCAGTAAAAGACGACAAGGAAATGAAAGAAATTGTACACTCTTTAGAAATGGAATTAGCTATATCTGATGAAAGATTAGAAGAACTTAGAACTTGTACTAAAAATGATTTTGTTTGTAAAACAAATATTCAATTCTGTCAAACTGAATGGCCGAATAAGAAACAGATAACTGATACAGAAATCAAATCTTTTTACGAGCTAAGAAAATTTTTAAATATTGAAAATTTATTACTTTTTCACAACGCTAAACTAGTAGTACCAAATGCTCTAAGACTAAAAATGTTAGGTAAATTACACATTGGATATTTTTGTATGGAAAAATCCAAGGCCTGGTATGATTAGTGACATACAAAAATATGTAGCTAGGTGTAAAACTTGTTTGATGTTTAGTCGTAGTATTGCTAAGGAACCACTTATCCATCATGAGAGAACTAATATTTTTTTGAGAAAGTAGCATCAGATATATTAACTTTTGCAGCAAACGATTATTTAGTGCTTGTAGATTATTATAGCAATTGGATAGAACTAATACATCCAATCCGAGATATCCAAGATCGAATGGTTTGAGTGAAAAAGCTGTTGGTATATGTAAAAATATATTGAGAAAATGTCAACATTCTGGTAACGATATTCACAAAGCATTGCTAGAATATCGCACATAACCACTAACAGGTCCAAATATTTCAAACCATCTGAATTACTAAATCAAAGGCTATTAAGAACAAATTTACCTATCGCAAAGCAACTTCTATTAGAAAAACCTAAAATAAATTATAAATTCATTCAACAAAAAAGAGAAAAATCTAAAGAATATTATGATAGACAAGCTCAGGTAAGAAATGATTTTCATGAAGGTCAAAACATAATTTTTCAAAAAGGAGAGAAATGGGTGGCTGGGAAAATTGTGGCAAAACATGAAACTCCTAGATCATATTTAGTTAGAGAAAACCTGGATAGAGTGCCGAGGCGAAATTCATCATTTATAAGACCAAATCCAAATCAAGTAATATTAAAACATAAAAATAATGATATTAATGAACATTGTAATAATTCTAATTTGAGTGCTAAAAAAAGAATTGAGCCGAATGCTCACAGAGTGCAGTAGTGAAATTAAACCAAATGAACAAGTGTTCAATACTGAACCAAACTTTCATAATGCGCATTATTGCATTATAGTCGCCCTGGACAAAACAAAAATAAATATGTTTTTTATTTTTATAACTTTTGTTATTTTGTCCAAAAATATAAAATAAAAATAAAACACACATGACTCGAAAAGGAGCATACCCAAAATTAAGGCGATTGCATGCATTCAGAGAAAATCATCGAGAAATATACCAATTTATATACCTGACCAATGGTATACACTGGTAAGAACCTGTAAGAAGAATAAGCCCTACATAGTTGTAGAGCTCTGCCAAGAGGATATATTCAACCTTTGCGAAAAAACATCAATAAACTGGACGAAAAACGAAAAAAATGAAAAGGTTCAGTGATATAAAATCAAAATTGTGGAAATAACTTCTGAATTTCCTAACAATATAGTATATCGTTTTGATTTCGAAGGTGGGGAAATGGAAAAAAGTAATATTTTGAAGAAAACGTTCTGCTATGATTCGGAAGAAACAGACTTGAATAAACTCTTCGACGGCCCAATAAGGATTACAAAAAAATTCGAACATTCACAATATCTATGTCAAAACCGTCATACTGACACAACGATGGCCTAATTTACAAACCTCGTAACTCCAACTTAATAGAATTTCTGATATTTATTTAGTTTTGTTAACATATGGTCTCTCCGTGTTTACGTCAATTCACATACCTCCAAATTTTGTTCTGTTCAAGAAAGAGAGAAAACAAACCTCGTATAAATTCATTCGGGCACTTTGTTATTACAAACTAGTTGTGGTAGCTTGGTCCGATGCTTGGGCACGTGATTTGTGTGGAGCGTAATTGTATTGCCGTAGCTGATATTATCACACTTTTCTTACACCTCACGTCTCTTGTACTTGAAGGTAAGTTATTTGATGTTCAAATTAAGATTTATTTTCATCTAAAACATCCCAAATATAACTATAGTCTATCCAAATCCGAGAGGCCAAGCGTAAACAAACTAGAAACGCGATTTGGTCGCTCTTATTGGTCGAAGCTTCAGGAACGCCACTTTCGACCAATAAGAGCGACCAAATCGCGTTTCTAGTTTGTTTACGCTTGGCCTCTCGGATTTGGATAGACTATAGAAAACAATAAATTTTAGGCATGTTGGAGTTACTTGATTTGTTTCTATAAACAGATTTTAGGTTAGTTTCAATTTTTATGGAGTCACGTGTTTTATTTCTTTGAGCATAGTGTCTTTAATTGTTTACTTCAGATTTAATTGTTCACAGTAAGTTTTTTTATATGACATATTATAAAAATCTGAGAACCAAATCAATACAGATTATATGACAATATGGAGTTACGTGTTATGTGCCGTACGTTTTTACGGAGTAACTAGGTTTTAACGGTATACGATCGTCGAGATATTTGATTTTAAAACATATTATTGAGAATAGTTAAAATTATAGGAGTTAAGTGGTCATGCTTGTTTCTAATAAAGCTGGCCACTAACTGAGTTGTTTTGTTTTGCAGAACAGAATGTCTTCCAGAACAAGAAAAATTTTGGAATTAGCAAAAAAAACAAATGGAGCGTACTATGACTCTTGTCCGACAGAGGATAAAACAAAAACTCAACTTCGGAGAATGAAAATGTTGACAACGATAAAGGCTTAGGATTTTTCACTGTTGGCGAGGATGGTACCTTGCAACAGATAATTTCTAATGAAATGGTTGTTTACGAGCTCCTGAATTTAGGTTCTGGTACTTCAGGAATAAATAATATTTCGTTTCCCTTAGACGTTTCAGAGGCTGAAACTCTATCGGCTTTTGAAGCTGATATTACCTGCAATCTGCAGATTATAGACCCAAATAATAAATCCTTTTATAGTTCTGATGTTCTCCAAAATACCATCTTGATAGACGAAAAGTCAAACTGTTCAAGTTCATCAAAATGTAAGAATGATGGAACAAACGGTGTTCCAGAGGCGGATGCAGAAGTTAATGGTATTCGTAACATGATTGTTCACGCTGAAGTGTATACTGAAACAAGTCAACTACCTGATCCAGATAGTTTGTTTAGTAATCAGCTAGATCGAAACAATGTAACAAAGAAATGTTCGTCAAAACCAAAAGTTCCACTGGCTAACAATCCAGAAGAAAATGAAATTGAATTGTATAACGTAATTGAAAATTATACAGTAAATTCAGTTGAAATTCATGAACCCCATGTAAACGAACATAATGAAAATGTAGTTGAACAAGATATTATTAGCATCTTTGAAGGTAGCAATCAAATTTTAAAAATAAAGAGAAGAAAAAGAAACCAAGTCCAAGAAGATGATTGGCAGTGTAAGCAGGCGAAGATCTTGAGAGAACAAGGGAAGGAGTATAAGGGAAGGAAAATATCTGATGGGAAAGTTACAGGTTACGTTTCTAGACCAGAACGTTCAATGAAGCCTATAACCTGTAAATGCAAAGGAAAGACTTTCAAAAAGATATTTTCGATATAATTTTTTTCTCGAAATATAAGGTTAGCCGATAGAAATGTGCCATCAGATTCTGAAAAAAAATAAAAATGTACATTTTTTCTTGCGTTTGATATTGATTTGAAGGATGACTTTCGATTTTATTTCTTTATGGTCTGAATAAAGTTTTTTTGAGAAGAAAAACCTTGAACTATTATTTATCGAATTGTGCAGAACTAGTCTAAGTCCACCATGATTGTGAAAACAATCCTAAATATGCGGCATATGTGAAAAGGAGTTCACCAGCGAATCGGTTAAAAACAGGCATCTCCGGACGATCCATAAAGATGATTCTGCAAAAGTGGTTAAAAAGAAACATATTTTATGTTCTCTTCGTACTACCCATGAGAAACAAGAAACTTTTTCTACATTTACATGATCATTTGATAAAAATTCATGATGTATCAATCCGACAGTGTTTTGATTTTTAGGAATCGAGAAGGATTTGAAACCTGGAGAGGACAAGAAAATAGAGAAGTTGACCTTTCGGCGAGGACTAAAACCTTGAAGGGGGCAACAATAGTTGACAGAGGTAGGTGTCGAATATTTTTCAAGTGAATTGAAACTGAGGGTAATCAACTGTCCTTTTTCAGGTCACGAAAGTGTTCGTAGCCAACGTAACACGAAAATCAGAGGCATTATACATATTCAAGGAATATGCCCTTCTAGATTTACAGTCATAATCTCAAAAGATGGTAACAACTATCAATTAGTGAATCTAATCAGTAGAAATGCAAGTTATGGATCAATTGATAGGTTCATTTACGGTTACATTTGTGGAAACTCACGTTGAACATGACGACAATCCCGGAACAAAAAGACTATCTAATTTTCAAGAACACCTTGTCGAAAAGTTGGCGACAGGATAATTTCAAGATGCCAGTAAAATGCATGATAAGAGGATGAATATTATCACTAAAGGAGATTTGACATATTTAATAAAAAATACAATATCAACAATAGAAGGCATCCGGACGACATGATGCAACTGCCATGAAATTAGATGAATGGAATAAAAAGGCAGACAATTATGCATTTCTTTTCAAGAAAATTGGTATGTACCTACATATTATGTAGTTAACATCAATGTTGTGTGTTCGTTAGGGTGGTGGAAGTAACTTTAGCATATTTTTAGGTGAAGATTACCCTGATTTAAGGAATGAAGATTTTGCTTTAGGGTATATGAATGGTATCATGGAAAACAAGTTGAGAGATCAGAAAAGGATCAATGCATTGATGGCACACATGAAACTAATCGATATAATTGGGATTTAACAATTTTACTGGTGAAAGATCAGAATAAAATGGGCTTTTCTGTTGCATTTCTTCTTTCAAATAGGTTGGTTAGGTTAGGTTAGGTGAATAAAATGAAAGATCAGAATAAAATGGGCTTTTTTGTTGCATTTCTTCTTTCAAATAGGTTGGACTAAATTATCCGAGAACATTTTTTGCAGCTCTGAAATTAATGTTCGGTGGATCAATTGAAACAGATTGTTCAATGCGTGGATAAAAGTGATGAATCCAGTCAAAAAACTCCGGAGATTACTATGTACTTGGCATGTGATCAAAAACTGGAATATACAGGAAAATCAAAAATAAAGAAATTGGAAATTAGGGAGGAAATGAAGAGAGAGATGATAATCGTAATAAAGGAAACTGACCCAAGCCAATTTTCGGAATTGAAGGACAGTTATTTCAGAAAATTGAAGAATAAAGGAGAGAATGAATTTCTCAACTAATTGCAGAAGTGATTTTTTATGGGTGGTATATATCAAAAAGTACCTACTAAATACTTTGTTTTTAGGCATTATTTTCATACAGAAGAAAGAAATATGATGAGGGCGCATCGTTACAGGATTAACACGAACATGGCAATTGAAAGTTTAAATAAAATATTGAAATATTGTGAAATGAGGGGGCAATGTAATATAAGGAGTTATAGGTACTTTATTATGGTCATTCAAAAGTCTACCTGATGTTTTTTAAAGTTGAAAAACTGCTGGATTTATTGGACGAACTTTTAGAAGACAGGATGTGGACCAGAATAATAGATGTTGGGGGACCAACAATCTGACGATGATGACAACTTGATTGTTAATGAGCCAACAGGGAGCAGGTTGCGTGAACTTTTTTTTTCAGGAAATTAGGCAACACAATACGACACCACTTTTGAAGATAGGAAAAAGGTATTAATTAATGCATTTATTTTTTAGTTTTTATCAGAAGTAGACAGTAAGTATACTAAGCTAAGAAAGAATTTGACTATGTTGCAACATTGAGTGAAGATGATTTTGACAAATTCATGGCAGAATTTCAGGAACAGAAAAATAAAATTGGGCATACTGAGCATTTATCTAAGAAGAAGATAGTTGAGAAGCAAAGTAATTTGCCTAATAAAAATTAGTTCCATTTTTCTCTATAAGTATCAATATGCTCGAAATAATTTCCACGAACAGTAAGAACAGTAACCAAAATCTAGACCAATTATATCATCACCTGGACCATTCAACGAATCCAGCCTGACGTCACTAAGGGACAAACAGAGCTTCAACATCGACCGCAAGTGTATCTACAAGTGAGTCATAAAGCTACTATCTTTCTATCATTTTTGTGTACAATTCTAAATTTCTAACGATGAAAGCATTTAAAACGAAATCAAAGATCTTAGGCATATACGTGGCCAATTTAAAAGTCAATTAACTCGTTATCAATAACATGAATAAACTCTGAAATAGACACAATAGAATTAGAGGTCAGGTTGAAAATTATTGAATCGATTTTCGAGGAGATCGACAAAGTTCAATCACGTTTAGAAAGTTTAGTTCCATAAGAAGTAAATCAGGGTGAGGAATTAGAAACTTCCTTCTTCAAAGCCATTTTTCGCGCAAAGCGCATTCTCGCAAAGAACTAGAATAACTCGCAAAACAATTCGTCACGTAATTCGGTAGTGCTAGATAGCATTCCTAGTAGTCAATTGAAATTAAATACATTAAGTGTTGTTTGACTTCCCGCCTTTCAGCTTTAGCCATTTATTGTGATGTCATGCAGCCAGGTGTTCGGCTGCACTGTATGTCTTCATTTTGTCTAATCGTGTATTACTTTGTCCGCCCATTCGTTTAGTTTTTGTATGTCTCTGTCGTTTGCCTTTCCTTCTTTCCGTAGTTTTAGTGTGGTGTCCCCGTAGCGTCTGATTATGTCCTGTCTTGTTTGCTCTCTTATTGTCCGTGTGCAATCATTTCTAATGTGTTTAGCGTCTTCGTGTTGTCCGTTACATTCACACAGTCCGTCTGTGTTGAAGAAGCGTCTGAGGTAGGCCTTCATGTTGCCATGTCCGGTTGCCAGTTGGGTGGCTTTAAATGTCAACTTAAGTCTATCTGTCCCTATTTGGTCGCAGTGTTCGTATAATTCTCTTCCTTTATTTTCGTTGTCCCAGTATTGTTGCCATTCCAAATTAAATACAGTGGAATATTTCTATAACGAAAATCTGTATAACGAATTCCGTACATGACCTTGCACCTCGAATACAAATTCCTTATTACAAACACCCTCTAAAACGACGTAGCTCCTCTCTATAACGAAATATTCGAAGAACATCACTCTTTGAATGGATATTCGTAAGAAGGTATAAGGGTGGGTTTTTTCCCGAAATATTTCCGTACGTATGTAATAAATCCCGATCTTAAACTAAATCATTTTAAATACACCCCTGGCTGTTTGATTTCAATATAACCATTACGCTAGTGTGAAAATTGTGCAAAAATGTCAAAGGAAGTGCTCAAATTTGAATGATGAACTTAAATTTATCATTGAAGTCGACCGTGACATGGCCGACTATAGAAACAAATTTTCTGTATAACGAAATTTCTTTATAACAAATTTTTTTGTGGATTCAGCGCTTTCGTTATAGAAAAGTTACACTGTACTTTAAATCTGCCTCACTCCTTAGGAAATCATGAAGAAAAGATAAATTTTCACGACACGTTCACGCACTTGGTTCACAAAAATAGCATTTGCCAAGTATACGAAAATTTTATTATCTAAAAACATGTTTAAAACAAGACGCATCTCGGTTAATTCAGTCATTGAAAATTTCAGATAATAATTACTCAGTTGCATGAAATTGTTTGGTTAATAGGTACCAAAATAAAAGAATTAACTTTAGACGATTTCAAGTAATGAAGCTTATCGAGAATGAGGGTACCAATCCGACTATAAGCATATTGAATGCCACAATAATGACTTCTTGAGCATGGAAAATGGTTTCCGAAAAAAATAATAAAAAAGGCATTATGCAGGATTTTTACGAAACGGGACTATAGAACATATACATATCTTCATAAGATTGAAGAATATAAGCTTCTGTTCATCTACGTGGTTGCAAGGTTATCAACTTTCTGAAAATAACCGGAGTTATTCGAAGATTTTGTGAATATCTATGAACAGTTAGCAACTAATGAAAATTTGACTGGTGAAGATTTCATAACAGCCATATTCCACTGTCTTCGCGATGCGGAAATCATTTTAAACAAAATAATGGCCTTCTTATGGAAAAAATTCAATTGTTGGAGGAAAAATATGAAGTCAAAAAACCAGAGGTAAACACATCAGAAAAAAGTACAACAGTAGAAGAAATAAATACAAGAGAGGTAGATTCCGCTACTCACGCCGGAGTCGCTTCCAATTACGCGCAAAAGGTGGCGATGAAAACAAACAGCATGAATGAAAGGCCGCAGAAAACAGAAAACAGTCAACAAACAACTAACGGGGATGTTTTTACAAAAGTTACGTACAAAAGACGAAAAATATAAGAAAAAATATTGGAACAGGAAAGCAGAGTAAAGGTTTCTCAGGTCAAGAGAGAAAAGTATGGTTATACATTTACAGAGTGAAAAGAAGTACAACAACGAAAATTATTGAAGAATATTTGTCAATCAAGGAAGGATTTCAAGGATTGGAAATGATGGTCAAGGAAATCCCCTCGGAAGAGAATCGACTCAAAAGATTCGTTTTGTCTGCCCCTTATGAAAAGAAAGAGGAACTGTATAATCCTGAATTTTGGCCTTCCGGAGTTGGCATAAAACGTTTTGACTTCACAAGACATAAAGATTTACTGCAGGAAGGTGCAGATTTTTTATGAAGAACTCTCACTCCCAGGCAGATACCCAGCAGGATAAAAAAAATGTATGGTTAATAAAACAACAATAATTCACCAGAATGTACAATCAATTGGAAATTGTGTGAATAGACTCGAAAAATTTCTACAGGATTTTCCCGACTGTAGAATTTTGTGTGTCACAGAACACTGGAAGACTGAAACCCAGTTAAAAAATTACGGCATTGCTGATTTCTGTCTGGCTGAGGCTGTTTGTCGAGAAAGTGAAAACCAACATGGGGGAACTGCCATTTTTGTGAGACATGGTGTGAATTTCAAGAGACTTTCAAAGATAACAGAATTATCAAAATTAGGAATTTGCGAGTGTAGTGCATGTGAGCTCAATATCAATGCTATGTCTGTACACCCCCGGTGGGGTTGTAGAGGATTTTTTAAGTTGTCTGGAGAGGATTCTGGTGAGTCTAGTTTCTTTCATTGGTCATGTTGTCCTTTTGGGCGATTTCAATATTCATATGCACAAAAATGATAAAAATAGAGAAAAAGACCTCCTATTTTCCCTGTTAAGCTCGTACAATTTATATCCACTTGTAGATGATTACACCAGAGTCACGAATACCTCAAGATCGCTTATTGATAATATCTTTGTAAATAGAGAAAAAGAATATGTAGTACAAGTTCATCAAAATCAGATTTCTGACCACACAGCCCAAAGTGTGAGTTACCCCCATCAAAAAACAGATAATTTTGTTTACAGGAGAATATTTAATGAGTGTAGCATGGCAGATTTTAAGAACAGACTGAGCAGTGCAGATTGGTCCAAGGTTTATGGGTTGATTGATGCAAATGAAGTTTGGGAGACTTTTTACAGTATATTTCGACACGTCTTTGATATGAGCTTTCCAATGAAGAAGATAAAACTGGGCAGGAAACTGTTCAAACAGAACATGATGGACCCTGATATTCAAGAATGCAAAAGGCAACTAGACATTTTATTTGTTATTAGTTCTGTAAATGCAGCTTTCAGACAACAATATAAGGATGCCAAAATAACTTATGAGAAAATGTTAGCAAGAAAAAAGGGTGCATATTACCAACACAAGATAGATTAATCTGACAATAAATCTAAAACCACATGGTCTATAATAAATAGCATAAAGGAGGGATCAAATGCTCCTAGAGATATACAGGTGGAAGGTGATGGAAAGGATACTGCAGACAGATTCAATAAATATTTTTCAACTTCAGCAATGAACATGGTGCAGCATTCCATCGAAGAAGATCATGTTCCTTACTTTGAAAAAGCAGATAGGTCCATGCGGTTCAAAAAAATAACAGAGGAAGAAATAATAGCCTCAGTAAAAAGCCTCAAAAATAAGCAGAGCAGTGGCTATGATGAAATTTCAACATCACTCATAAAATTTTGCATTCAGGAGATCAGTACACCATTAACTTATGCAATAAAGTCATCTTTTGAATCAGGAATTTTTCCAGATGCGTTAAAATTAGCAACGGTTAAACCACTGCACAAGAAAGGGAATGTTTCAGAGATTGAAAACTATAGGCCAATAAGTTTATTACCTAGTTTCTCAAAAGTTTTTGAGAAATGTGTGAGTAGCAGATTAATGGAGTACTTTGTAACAAATGATTTGCTTTACAAGAGCCAGCATGCATATTTAAAAGGAAGAGGAACACACACTGCCATTTTTGAATTTACGGAGAAAATTTTGCAAGCTTTGGAGGAAAAAGATCATGTGGTGGGACTTTTTTTGGATCTTACAAAGGCGTATGATTGTGTAAATCATAGGATATTGTTGAAAAAACTGAAGAGGTATGGTATAGATGGTGTTTTGCTCGCATGGTTGGAGTCATACTTTTCGGGGAGGTTTCAGCAGACGGTCATTACAAGGGAAGGAATATCCTATAGATCAAACCGAGAGCCTGTGGAAATAGGTATTCAACAGGGTAGCATAGTTGGACCAATATTGTTCATAATTTATATAAATGATGCTCCTATATCCGTTGACAGGTTAATTTGTTTTTTTTTTGTGATTATGCAGATGATAAAAATATCTTAGTAGCTGCGAAAGACCTTAATACCTTAATTGCAAAAGTAAACGAAATTTATGAAGCTTTATCAGCCTGGATTTCGAATGAGGGACTTCTACTGAACCACAGAAAAACTGATTGTGTTTTTTTCAAAACTAAAAGAAGCAGCGTTAACTATCCTGACAAGATAAGCCTGAATGGGGTAGATGTTGGTGTGAGCACTGATGCGAGACTATTAGGAGTAATAATTGATGAAACCTTATCATGGGCCGTTCACATTGATAAACTCAACAAGAGATTAAATTCAGTATGCTACACTTTAAGGGTGATGTCGCAGTATTTGGGCGAATGCGGTTTAAAGATAATATATTCTTCATGTTTCGAATCACTTCTCAGATATGGAGTTGTTTTTTATGGAAATGTCAAAGCTTCAGATGATATTTTCAGAACTCAAAAAAGGGCCATAAGAATTATAAATAAGTTGAGCTATAGAGCAAGTTGTAGGGGTTCCTTTAGAGCAGCGGTCAGCAACAGGCGGACCGCGGTCCGTTTGCGGACCGCGGGAGGCCGAACCTCGGACCGGCAAATATTGTGATGTTTTTTATACCAAGAATAAATTGATAGGAAGATTAGATAAGATATATTATATTGTACAAGTACCTACAAGTGATATGGTTTGATTAGTTTCCTATCTCGCCTGTGTGTGTTTGTGAGAATTAGTTATAACTCATGTGATTTAAATGCACACAAAAAAACAGTCATAGATTGAATAACGAACTATTTTTATGGAAATATGTGCGGAAGCTTTTCCGGCGCCCCGCATAGTTAAATTAAGGCTCCCACAGACCAACGCGACAATCCGAATATTCGCGTCGCATCCTACTTGAAACTTATTGTTTCTACGTTTTTAAGTAGACAAAGTTCAAACTGGCATGATTTTCATCGTGTACAGTCATGCCAGTCTGAAATTGTCCACTTAAAAACGTAGAAACAATAAGTTTCAGGTAGGATGCGACGCGAATATTCGGATTGTCGTGTTGGTCTGTGGGAGCCTTTACTGCAGTACGCTTGCGACTGCTTAGTGTTGTGTGTTGTAGAAATAAACAGAGTTACAAGGAAATGGGAAATTAATATGTGATCTGATACGAAGCGTGTCTGCTTTTCGTCGAAAGCTGGATATCTTTGAAAAAGATATTACAAGACAAGAATTTATTCACTTTCCGACAATTCTTGAATATAAAAAGGAGAACCCTGCAGAGGATATTATTGAAGTATTTGTACAATTTTTGGCTGATCTTAGGAACGAATTTTCTACAAGATTCCAAGATTTTGCAGAGATGGGCAAGCTATCTTTTTTTCTTAAATCTCCATTTGAAATTGATGTAGCAGCAGAATGGACAGATGTGGCTGCCAAGTTGTTCAATTTGTCGAAGCCATCACTTCAAATGGAAATGATTGACATGCAGGAAGATTTTTTTTTACAAATACTATACAAAACAGTGACCACTGAAGAATTTTGGGCCAAACATGTTCCAGAAAAATATGAGAATTGCCGAAAACTTGCAATTATTTTGGCCACTATGTTTGGCTCCACATATGTATGTGAATCATCCTTCTCAAAGATGAATTTTTTGAAAAACAAATATCGTTCGAGATTAACGGACGCCCACCTAGAAGACACACTTCGAATTTGCTGTTCTCCTCGAGAACCAAACTACAAAAAACTGGCTCAAGACCGTCGGTGCAGTTTCTCACATTAATTTTAGGTTTTGTGTTTCATAATTTTGGGTTTTGTGTTTCATAGTTCAGAGTTTTACTTGAATTCATACAATAAATATGTAACACTTGTTATCAGTTGTTTCTTTCCGGACCTCGTTAAAATTTTCCCAAATTATCAGGACCCCACCTAAAAAAACTTGCCGACCCCTGCTTTAGAGGTTGTGGTTTGTTGACATTTGCTGCACTGCATATTGAGGAATGTCTCATGTTTCTTTTCAAGAATCGAGAATATTTTAGGGAAAATTTACCATCTCATTCTTACAATAGCAGATGCTGTGATTTTGTGTACCCTATCCATAGACTTTCAGCTACAGAGAAGGGTGCCAAGTATGTTTGCATGAAGTTGTTCAATAAACTTCCTCGAAGATTCAAACAAATGGACAACAGATATGTTTTCAAAAGAGAATTACATAAACTGTTACTTCAGCTGGAGCCTTACACAGTGCTAGAGTACCTAAATGCCTCTTTTTAATTACCGAGTGTAATTTTTCTTTCTTTTTGACTTTATTTCGTTCTGACGGTGTATGTGATGCATTTGTATATATTGGATTTTTCGAAATAAACATTATTATTATTACTATTATTATTAAATCGAAGCCAGTTAATCTGATTCTGGAGAAGATTACCCAAACTGCAGCCAACCATCGGTTGAGGCCATAAGGGCCATAAAATTGTAACAGGACCATGCGAGTTCGAGAAGCACCCGAGAATATAGTTGACGCGTAACGGCAGCCGTTTCTACACTTATTGGAAAAAATCAAGTTCCCGGAAATTTTCTCAGAAAAGCTCTTTTTTCAAGGAACATTGGGTCTTATATTTTATCAACTCCAAAGAATGTTTTATGAGATGTTGAAGTTGGGACCTAGTATTGCGAATTTTCGAAAAGGTAATAAAAAATCCGCTGGTGTTTTTGAAAAACTCTTCTTCAGAAGAGCCCTTCTTCTGGCAGAAATTAGCTCCCATACCTTGTCACCCCCAAAGGGAGTTCTTTATAAGCCACACTTTTCCATGTATCTCATAAATAGATCGATCAGAAATATACAAAATACGAGAGAAGAAAATACACCAAGATCTACGTCAGAGGATAGCATAGAAAGAAAGAAAGAAAGAAGAAAAAAGTTTATTGCATCCACTCAGACATGAACATGCATGTATAGGACAGGTCAGTTGTAAATAACTAATAGATACAGCAATAAATTGGAATAAAACTAAATCTAAACATCAAATCAACTTACATTCTAGGAATTCTTTACAACTATAAAAACATAAACATAACATAAAATCATTTCACAGATTTCCCTTCATCGATGGCCTCTCTCAGAAGATTCTCAGAGAGTTGAACTGCACATGCGCCTTCTACAACATATCTATCACCAACAGATTCTTCTCAAGATTGAAGGAAGCGAAGAAAAAGGAATTATTATCATCTGTGGAAATGGTTTAACTTAATTTATGACCCTTTATGCGCATTGTTTCGAGAGTCTTAAATACTTAAGTTGACATATACCCTTCTGAGCGTTTGTTAGGGTGGATATGAGACTGTATAAGTTCTCTTATCTTCAGTTGGCTTCATTTCAATAGTTATATTTAGAGGTTATGTGGATGATGGTGGACAGTGTTTGTGTTTGTGTGAAGTATTTTTGTTATTAATTGGTGAAAAATACTTCAATAATCAGTGAATTACTTCAATATGCCATGAACAAGAGGAGGAAGTTCAAGAAGCAGGATCGAACGCATTTTCGCAGCATGTCGTCCTTCTGAAAACCACCATCCCATGCATGCCATGCATAATCTAATATCTAAATAATAATTATATTGGACCATCTTCATCAATGTTCTTAACACCGGTATGCTTGGATGATAATGATGGACATGAACATCATACTGAAACTCAATACACATTTGGCGGAATTAACGTCGACAAACGGTATGTGTAGAGATTTCCACATTGTTACCAACATTTAAGGAAGCAGCGATAAAGACGTAAAATCATGGATCGAGATTATCGACAAAACATTTACGACGTCCCTGACAAATTAATGGTAAATGGTACTATTCAAAAGTGGAGAACGTTCAAATGGACTGGGAAAACCTCAAAGATGAAATGAGGAGACTATTCGTAAGTAGAAAGATAAAGTTTTCCTACGACGCAAATTTGAAAACCGAAGATGGACCAAGAACGAAAAATTCACAGAATACTTTCAAGACAAATTTATTTTGGGAAATAATGTGAATGTCCCTTAGGACGAGATGGTCGATTATATCATAGATGGACTTAACGACACCACTATGCAGAGTTTGACAAAAATGCAAAATTTCAAATCCTTACATGATTTACTTGCAACAATGAGAAATGTAGCTGAGAGAACTTTCAGTTCGTATAAAACTTATCGACAGAATGAAACCAGAAACAACAATACCACTTCATCAACATCTCAGGTGGGACCAAAATGATTTAATTGTTATAAAGGTCATCTAGCTGCAGAGTGCAGACAAGCCAGAAGAACCAGAGGAAGCTGTTTTGAAGACCGATTGTTGAAACAATCAAAACCAAAAAGACCACCACCGATCGTCATAAATGGAGTCTTTGCACAGCACAAAGAAACGGCCGAAACCCTCAAGAAAAAAATCAATGGCAAGTTGCACATTAAATACAGTAAATATACCTCAAGCTTTTTTGCGAGGAAAAGGATGACTACCACAAAATGCTGAGACATTTCCAGAAGTGCAACCAAGAGTTTCACACTTACACCCCCCATGAAGAAAAAACGCACGCCTTTGTTCTGAAAGGCCTGGATTCGGAACCAGAGCCAGAGGAGATCAGGGAAGAATTGAAGAATGGTCACCAGTTGGACGTTAAAAACGTTTTTAAAATGCACGGGACACAAAGGCCCCTATATCTGATAGTCACCGACAATACGGTGACAATAAAAACACTCATTCAAAAAATCAGAGTTTTAAACTACACGGCGATTACCTGGGATAGGTATAGAACGAGGAGAGAAATCACACAGTGCCATAATTGCCAGGGATGGGGACACGCCACCACAAATTGCTTGTAATGAAGTTCGATTTTCCGGGATAATAATCGTACTCCATTTTTAGTATTTTTCTATATTCTGTTCAGTTAATAGTTCGGAATTATTGGAATTGGTAATTTTTGTATTGGTTTTCGTATATTTCTGATACGAAAATCGTTAAATGCTGAAGTTTTCTAAATTCTGTAGTTTACTCAATTCAACCAGTAGTTCCGAATTATTAAAATACGTATTTTTCCGTTAGTTTTCATATTTTTCCGTTCATTTAATTTGCCAAATATAGAAGTCCGTAAAAGATCACAACGTCGGAAAAAACGCCGAGCCGAGATTTAATCGCGTTTTTCATCGCTGCAATCGGCATAAAAAACATATGCAGTACAGATAAGGACATGTTTTTGTTCAATTCCTCCGCCAACAACGCGAATTTTGGAGTTCGGGTCGGCGCAGAAAATTTTCCTTTTCCGTTCCCCCCCGTGATGTTATAAGTAAAAGAGTACCCCCGGTCATTAGTCAGTTAGTGCTCCGGTTTTCCGATCGTAAATTATTCAGTAAGTTAGTGCTCCGGTTTTCCGATCGTAAATTAGTCAGTTAGTGCTCTGGTTTTCGGTTATTACAGTCGAAGAGTATTTTCCGGATATTACAACTGTCGCTTATTTCCATTCGAGTTTTCTTTAAGTTTAATTATTACGAATTTAGATTTTTCTTTCTTTTCGTTTGTCACCGGTCAGTCCGCGTTATTTTTAGTTATCAGTTTTTAGTTTGGTATATCAAATTAACTTCAGTGAGTGAAAGGTATCAAGTTCTAGGTAGAATACAAACACCACTTTTGTCTGATTTCTGGTTGCGTGCGAACCGCGTGAATCGGTTTTTTTTCTTTTCTTTTTATATATATCGGGAATCATTTTTTGCGAGTTCTGATCTCGAATTGTCCGTCGTGAGAGGTGGTCAATTCGATATCCCGTTTATTATCCGTCCTGATTCCGTTCATATACACCCTGGTACAGAGAGTTCGAGGAGTCCAGTAACTATCGTTCATGGTGTGTGAACTCATGGGTAGGTGACTGGAGGTTTCGTTGAATCGTCTGACGGAGGCGCACATACGCTAGCGTCTGGCGATTTAAACACTCTCTATAGACCAGTGGTCATA
Organism: Propylea japonica; assembly: GCA_013421045.1. Classification (NCBI taxonomy): domain Eukaryota; kingdom Metazoa; phylum Arthropoda; class Insecta; order Coleoptera; family Coccinellidae; genus Propylea; species Propylea japonica. Next base: position 34,710,049 of record CM024246.1, read on the forward strand.
TATTGTCAATTATTTTTCGTATTACATCCGTACGTATAAACCCTCCTTGTACAGAGAATTCGAGAAGTCCAGTAACTATCGTTCATGGCGTGCGAACTCATGGGTAGGTGACTGGAGTTTTCGTTGAATCGTCTGCCGGACAGGCGTACAACTCTGGCGGCTGACGATTTAATTTTCTCGCTATAAACTCCGACCGAACATCCCCGATTCCGTCCGAACCGAGTTAAACGAAACTGAAAGAATATACAGAACAACCAGAAATCTAGATAGGTGTTATCATTAGCATTTCTTTTGATTGTGAACATTTCTGATTTCGAATATTTTATGTGTCTGTTATTTTATTATTGCGAATAATTTATATTAGGTTTTATTTTTCGGTCCTGGTACTGACTCGCGATTACGTGTGCGGAAATCGTGAATGTGCTCGAACTCAAGCGGTAATTTATTTGAATTGTTTCATATGTGAATATTTTCTTTGAATTGTGTTCATTCTTAATTGCCAAACTTGAATAAACTTTTGTTATTACACTCTATTTTCATACGTCTGCGTTGTCGCTACTATCCTAGACAACATAGAACCTTGTCTTCGACTAGAGTAGCTATCTGGGTAGGTTGTGCTATTTTTCCCTTGAAAGAATAGCTGGCGCCCGAGGTGTTAATTGTTAGTGAAATTATATTGTGAGGAAAACCCGTTACAAAATTGGCGCCCGAGCAGGGACTTGAAAATTTGAGTGAATTTATTTGATTTTCCTCTTTATTGATTTTTCCTGACATTTTCATGTTTATTGAAAAGTGTTAATTTTTTTTCAGCCTAGTGTATTTTTCTTTTCTGGTTCCGGTTATATTGACCTGAAAATTTGAGTGAATTTATTTGATTTTCCTCTTTATTGATTTTCCTGACATTTTTCATGTTTATTGAAAAGTGTTAATTTTTTTTCAGCCTTGTGTATTTTTCTTTTCTGGTTCCGGTTATATTGACTTTGAGAATTTGAGTGAATTTATTTGATTTTCCTCTTTATTGATTTTTACTGACATTTTTCCTGTTTATTGAAAAGTGTTAACTTTTTTTTTTCAGCCAAGTGTATTTTTCATTTTTTTTTACTGGTTCCAATTATATTGAATTGAATATATTTGATTTGATTTTTTTTTTATTTATCTGGTCAGTGTTGCCGCCTGTTTTATTTTTACCACTTGGGAAATCCGAATTTACTGTATTTGAAATAAATTAAACTGTGTTTTATTTCCTGAGGGGTGAATTTTTTTTTTGGCACACTGACAGATAAAACTGATATTGTTATTTTTTCTGCTATTTATTTCTACTGATCTGTTTATTATTTTTTTGACATTTTCTGAAATCCTGATTTGATATACTGAGTGATACATATTTTTTTTTGTGCATTGGCTGAATTGTTGGTATTTACTGATTTCTTTGAATCGCCGTTGTAGAATAAAATTGTTGTTCTATTTTCTTCTGAATTTCTGATATTTTTGGTGTTTTTGAATTATTTTTGATACACTGATATTTTATTTTTTTTTTTTTTAAATTGACGAAGCAACCTGAAATTTTTTTTTTTGTTTTTGTTTCCTGCTTTTTGAAATTTACTGCTGAGATATACTGTTCATTTTTTTTTATTTTATCTTGGGTTATCACTAGGTAATATCAGGTTCGCGAATTCTAGGTTTGGTAATTGGAGTGTTTATATATCCGACATTTATGAACTGATTTGACTGTGCTTTTGCGAAGTGAATAAAAGACTCTGAATTTCCGGTGAATTTTTTTTGTGTCGTTTTCGTTTTGAACTGGTGTCTTTCTGAACTGAGTGTTGTTTGGAACTTATTGCTGAATATTTTACAATTTTTTTTGTTGTTGTTGCTGTTTGTGGACTGACATTTTTGACGAAGTGATTGAAGTTGAACTATTATACCGAGTGTTCAATTATATCAATTTTTTTTGTTTTTTTTTGACAAATTTGTGTTGACCAGACACACCAGGTAAAAGTCATAGATACAGTGTCACAAATGGAGGTGAATCGACTGAGAGCCGAAGAATTGATTTGGGAACTTCAGGCCCGTGGTTGTCAAATAGCCAGGACAGTGCAAGAGAACCGAATGGAGTTAAGAAAAGCGTTGGCAAGAAACATCCAGTTCCGTGACATGCCGAGAAATATTGAAGAAGAATTGAACGATGCAGAACGACTCCTGAGGAATCTGGTGGAGCAGATCCAGGAATTCGACGACGATAATGCTTCTAACGATGAACCACGAATAAGAAGCCGCCTGCTACATCTGGGAAACCGCCTGGGCCAACTTAAACCATCATCACTGGAAGAACAAAGTCGGTTGGATCAATTGAGAGAAGTGCTGGAACAGGCTTCCGACATGTTGAGGGATGCCAAATTGTTGGCTGAATCAAGGCGTACACTGCAGGAACCATTGGGTAGCATGCCGGTTAATACTGGTCATAGTCTTCAACCAGAACAGGAAGTGGACCTCATTTCTTTCGATGATGTCACGGATTCTGGAATACAAGCCGCTGGAGACACACATACGGTTCCACCTAGAACAACGAACGTCACTAGAGAACCGGACAACCTGAGGAACCAAGCGAGAGTAAACAATACCGAGGGACAGCAGCAGCAACCCGAAGATAGTACGGGGTTGACCTTGAGTTTCCTCCAGCGATTGCACAACAGAGCTTGTGAGGCCGTCCGTCGACGGTTGGATTTCACGAATTCATGGACACACACTGCTGAAAATGGAGACGAGCCGTTGATCAGAAAGGAAAGGATAGCAGAATCCACCCGCAGAATATCGTTTCCATTTCTGCAGCTTGAAGAACCAGACCACACCAGAGAGAGTCAGCCCCCACAGCGATTTCGTCTAACACCAGCATACAGTACGAAAACTTGGGACGCAGCGACCCTGGACAGTCGTTACATATTGCACCAGAACAGCAGAGACCAAACTATTCATTTTTACCCATATATAAATGGAACATATACTATGACGGATCCACAAGTGTAACTGACTTTATCGACGAAGTCGAGCGGCTGGCCGAATGTCGCCGAGTGCCCTTACAACTGGTGTTTGAGGCCGTCTACGAATTGTTAAGAAAAGATGCCAGGGATTGGTTCGTTCCTCGTAGAGGAATTCTTAGAAACTGGGAGGATTTCAAGACTCAACTGAAGGACGCATTCCTTCCGATTAATTACGAGGAAAATTTATTTGAAGAAATTAAGAAGCGAATGCAGGGCCCTGATGAAAAACTTGTCCTGTATGTCACCCGAATGCAGAATTTGTTCCAGAAGCTGACTCATAACCGTCCCTCAGAGAGAGAACAAGTCCGCCTGACCAAACAGAGATTGATACCACCTCTACAACAGGCATTAACCTTCCAAGAGACAAACACCTACGACGAACTATTGCAGAAAGGAAAAGTATTCGAATTGGTTCGATGGCAGATGGACCAATATACGAGACCACCGTGTAGCCCTGGACTCTTGGAAGAACCTGGACTGTTATACAACCCACCCGACCAAAATTTTTACCAGTCTACCTGCAGTTTGAATATCGATCAGCCGTCCACGTCACCGACTCAGTTCTCCGATCCGAGAATTTCGACTCCAATTCGACCCTTGCCAGTCAAACAGGAACCCAACCAGAAGTGGAAAACGCCAGTACAGGAAGATAGGCATAAAGTGATGGAAGAAAATAAATCCCAAGCGACCACCACACCGAGGCCAGACGTTCGGAGACTATCAGATTCTCCACCTATCCAGCAAAGAGAAAGTATTTCCAACAGAGATCAGATGGAACCTCGACAAACAAAGAAAGTTTCGTTCCAAACCCAATGCTTCCGCTGCGGTGGATATGGGCATATGCGCAGAGATTGCCGAAGAAAACCTAAGCTGTTTTGTTCTCGTTGTCAGAGGGAGAATATTCTATCCCGAGACTGTCCATGTTCGGGAAACTAGAGGGAGATATGGAAGCGGAGTCAGTCATATCTGCCAAACCATTGACTCCATCGACGCCCAACACCTGCCATAACAACCGCCCGTTAATAGAGGTCTACATAGCCGGAAAATCGTTCAGAGCACTAATGGACACCGGAGCCACCAGGACCTTTTGCAGCCAGGAAACTGCCGAACATTTCAGGAAACACAAGGTCGAGGAAGAATATATCCAGAATTGTTTTGCAGTAACCGCGAATGGAGAAACTACCGCTACGCCGAAACGTTATACTGTTCTCATCAGGATAGGCGATTATACTTTGCCCGATGTGAAATTCCTACTTGTACCTGATTTACCTGTGGACATTATATTGGGAATGGACGTCCTGTCAGCCTATAATTTCACCATCAATCTCAAAACAGCCGAGAGTTTTCTCGAGGGCCGACTAATTCCCAAGCCGTCAACTGCCACAGAAGAAACCATCGAAGTTCATACCGCTGAGGAACACTTGCAAGAATTGACGAACATACAGAAGAAAGAACTAGACTCTTTCCTTGTCGAAGAATTGAAAAAGTTCGAAAGTCTACGAGGCACCACCGACCTGGTTGAACACAAGATTAAATTGAAACCCGGAACAGAACCAATTAAACAGCGATATAGACCCCAAAACCCGAAAATGCAGGAAATTTTCAATCAAGAAGTGGATCGGATGTTGGCTGAAGGAGTGATCGAACCTTGCAAGTCACCATGGAGTTCGCCCGTGGTATTGGTCAAGAAGAAAGACGGAACTTATCGATTTTGCATAGACTTCCGTGCAGTTAACCAAGTCTCCGTTAAAGATGCATATCCGTTACCTTATATTTCCGGAATTCTGGACAAGTTACGGAAAGCCAAATACATTTCCACCATCGATCTGAAACAAGGATATTGGCAGATACCATTGGAAAAGGAAAGTCGCCCGATCACTGCATTCACTGTTCCTGGAAGAGGATTATATCAGTTTCGTGTTATGCCATTTGGTTTACACGCGAGCGGAGCTACTTTCCAACGATTCTTAGATGCCGTGATTGGACCGGACATGGAACCCGAGGCGTTCGCCTACCTCGACGACATAGTTGTGTTGGGAGAGACTTTTGAAGAGCACCTTGAAAATTTGAGAGAAGTTTACTGGCGATTGAGGGAGGCTAACCTCAGTTTGAATCCCGAAAAATGCACATTCGTCCGCAAATCTTTGAAATATCTAGGACATGTCGTCACGTCGAAAGGTATCTGCACCGACCCGGATAAAGTATCGTCAATAGTTGCTTTCCCTGCACCGAAGACCGTCCGAGAACTTCGCCGATTCCTAGGAGTTGCCAGTTGGTACCGCCGTTTCATCGATAATTTTTCAGACGTCGTTTCGCCGTTAACCCTGTTGCTGAAAAAGAAACATCGATGGAAATGGACCGAAAATCAACAGAACGCTTTTGATGCCCTCAAGAAGAAATTAACCGAGTCACCGATCTTGGCCTGTCCAGACTTCTCCAAACCTTTCGTTTTACAGACAGACGCCAGCGACGTAGGTCTAGGAGGGGCCCTGACCCAAGAAATGGATGGCGAAGAAAGGGTGATAGCCTACGTGAGCCGTACACTGAATGCTGCTGAGAAGAATTATTCTGTGTCGGAAAAAGAATGCCTAGCGATAGTGTTCGCAATAGAAAAGTTGCGACCATACCTGGAAGGCTTCCATTTCACTGTTATTTCCGACCACATGAGCCTGAAATGGTTGAATTCGATCAAATCGCCGTCCGGAAGAATCGCCAGATGGGCCGTTTTTCTCCAACAGTTTGACTTCGAAGTGCAGTACCGAAAAGGAGCCCTCAACAAATTGGCAGACAGCCTTTCAAGGAACCCCTTGCCGGCCGTAGATAGTGTGCACATGACCGAGGAAAGTACACACTGTCGATGGTACAACCAGAAATTACAGGATGTACAGAAAAGTCCAGAGAAGTTCCCCGATTTCTCGATAATTGATGGAAAATTATATCGACACTTCTGGGACTCTACTGATTTCACTGAAATGGAAACTGGCCAACCTTGGAAACTTTGCGTACCCACCGAACAGAGGTCAGCGATCCTACAGGAGAACCATGATTCGGCACTGGCAGGCCACATGGGAATTGCTAAGACGATTGCTCGAACGGCCCGAAAATACTATTGGCCAGGAATGTTCCGGGATGTTGCGAAATATGTAAGGAATTGCACTTCGTGCCAACGTTTCAAAGTTTCGCAACAGAAGGCCCCCGGAAAAATGCAACCACATAGGATGGCGGATGCGCCGTTCCAGGAAGTGTCCACAGACGTGGTAGGGCCATTACCACGATCCAAAAAAGGACATTCCTATCTGGTGGTAATGCAAGATAGGTTCACAAAATGGGTAGAATGCCGTCCGTTACGGAAAGCTACAGCTAAGACTGTTTATTCTGCCCTATATGAACAAGTAATTTTGAGGTATGGATGTCCGAGGTTGGTTATTTCAGACAACGGTGTACAATATGACAGTAAGCTGTTCAGGGATAGCCTCCGTGAGTTGAACATCGTCCACCGATTTACCCCTCCGTATACCCCGCAGTGTAACCCCGTGGAAAGGGCGAACCGGACTTTGAAGACGATGATCGCCCAATTCTGCGAAACCGACCAGCGAAATTGGGACGAGAAAATAGGGGAACTGACGTTCGCCATCAACACTGCCAAGCAAGAATCTACTGGTTTCACCCCAGCATTTCTGAACTATGGAAGGAATTGAACGTCCCCAGGGCTGCAAGTGCACCAAACCCCCAAAGTGAAGAAATGGAAGAGACGAATAGTGACCCAGGAGAAGAAAAGGCGAAGTTGGCGTACCGAACTGAACAAATACGTCACCTACAAGAAGCTTACGAGTTCGTCCGTACCAATTTGTACCGGTCATTCAACCAACAAGCTCACAGTTATAACTTTCGGCGACGAGAAGTCCACTATCGGGTTGGTGACCGGGTATTGCGCCGTACAAACCCCCTTTCGTCCGCGGTTGACAACTTTGCTGCTAAGTTAGCCCCAAAATTTGCCGGTCCGTATACCGTTATAAAAGTAATTTCACCCGTCGTATACGACCTTCGAAATAAAGAAGGTAAACATGTCCGGAATATTCACGTCAAAGATATAAAACCGTTCCATTCGTGACGTTATCGATTTACCCACCGTGAACCGTATCTTCTGTCTGTTAAAAAGTCAGTCGAGGACCGTATTTATGACAAAACTGGATCTCCTACCTTATCCTATATCATTTCAGATGGCCGAATATACCGTTGAAGCCTTTTAGGAGCTGGAGCTTTCGGGAATGTATTCCTAGCCCTTAACGACGCACAAGAACAAGTAGCGATCAAGGAGGTAGCCGCTACAGAAGGCGCAGAGGGGGAAGTGCGCATACTACAATCGATTCGACACGAAAACATCATCGCGCTCATCGACGTCATAACGAGCGACCAAAAGATCCAGATGGTGATGCCGCTGTGTGAAGGGGATTTATTCGACTTCCTAGAGCAAAGTGGACCCCAACGAAGCCTGGATGAATTCTTTTTTATAATGAAACGGTTGTCAGCAGGATTAGCGGAATGTCACCAACTTCGGATTATTCACCGGGACCTAAAACCGAATAATGTGCTGAAGAAGGGGGATAGATTTCTGCTGTCCGACTTTGGGCTGGCCAAACGATTGCCACCGGATCAGCACCAGACTTCCGGCCGGGCTGGCACCCTCGTATATTGGGCCCCGGAACAGCGAAGAAACCTACCCTATGGATTTCCGGTCGACCTTTGGGCCTTGGGACTAATCGGTTTGTACGTAGCCACGGGTCGCCCGCCCCAAGATGCCGTAGAGAACGGCCAACATTGGGCATCTTCGCTATGGCTGGAGTATAGGTGGGAAATGAGACACCTTGACCACCCCTTACAGTCATTTATAGAGGGATTACTCCAATACAAACCGGAAGACAGGAGATCGGCGATGCAATGCGCAGATCAGGCCGCTGCGCATCTGGTATCACTCGCACCGTCGCCACCACCGCCGTCATCATCACCCCTACAATCGATATCATCGCCAGCCCCCTTCGAAGTACCCAAGCTCCTCGATCCACCCGTTTCCCCGTCGACGCCTCGACATACTCCAAGGTTGTCAGAACCGACCGCGGCGAAACTTAAAAATCTGCCTGACCCAAGCCGATGGAAACCCAGCCTAAAGGAAAAGATGCGGGCGATGGTAGGGAGTAGGGCACCAGGAAAGTGTCGAGCCCGAATAAGGGTCCGTTTCCCGTCCGGAACAGTTCGCAGGATATGGATACCGCTACTGTAAAGGTAACACCGTAGGTTCGCGAGGAAAGTGCCAGAACCAATTGTAGGATAAATATATGAATATATATATATATATATATATATATATATATATA